>VYZQ01044266.1:42036-60162 GCA_013400655.1 Mystacornis crossleyi
CATTGACTTACAATTCTGGCCTATTTACTCAGTTTGCAGGCCATGATGCCTGGCTGAAGTGTTAACTATGTTTTCCTCTAAAAGAAAAGCTGTCTCAAAAAGCGACTCTGCAGAATTGTATTTTTGAGCATTTCATGTTCATCTGGTTTTGGAAAATCTTTCTTCTGGCAGAGGAAATTTTAAGTATTCAGAGCCATAAAGATTCTCCATGAGGAGCTGCAGTGATGTACTCTCCCTCAAAAAAAAGGCTCTGAATAAGAGACATCTAGTTCCAGCAAAGCTCTGCCTAGCACTGACAACAAAATTATACATCCTCTGCCAGGCTATTTGCAGTAAGTCAGTCAATTTTANTTGGATGCTATCTCTAAGTAAATAAAGATTCTTTAATGATCACACAGCAGTTGTAAATAATGGATGTAAATTCTCTGTATTCAAAAATTGTTGTGCCCAAAAGCCTATTTGCTTTTCCCCACTTAAATCAATTGGTCTCACTGCTTATTTTTCTATGTAGACTTTGCTTGAGAAGATATTTGTAACAACTGGCAACCCTTTGCAGTTCTGCAAGGGAGATCTGGGTAGGCACTTCTAAAGACTGTCTGCTTCATTTTCTGGACTTGGAAAACTTCAAGAAAATATTTATTCTAGTCATGGTCAGCTGGTATTGTAATAGTTTCAGTTTCATAATGGATCCCCAGTACAGCAATATGGTCTGAGTTTTTTCTTTTCCTGCTGGAGTCAGGAAGAGCATTACCTGGCAAATTCGAAAATACCTCAAAATTTAATTTCAATGGGATTACTGCAGGAAACAGAGACTAGGTGTTTCTAAGCTGAAGCCTTAACTTTACTTAAAATTATAGTTCCTTCAATATATTTAGGCAGAAATGTGATTTTCAAATTTGCTGTATACATTTGTTGGTTATTTAAGGTATGTGCAAATGATGATACTATTCTATTGAATTAATACCTTAAATTTAGGACTCAGGTGCAAAGACTTTCATCCAAACTATTGTCCTTCTGGTTCAATTAATTTCATTCTTAACTGTTTGCTTTATTGACAATGGCAGATATTAAAAATATGCTAAATCTTTCTTTGCTCTTAGGGAGGTATATGTCTTCTTACTCTACGAGACACAAATTCAGAAATAACAATGTACTGGCATGAATCTTCATCTCATGTAAGGAAATACTCCTGTTTCCCCTCTTTTCCAAAATGATTGTGCACCCCACATCCACCATATAGTAGGGGAACAGAATGGGGGCCTTTGCAGAATAGCTGGTCATTACTCTTCCTGGACTATTACAGCCAGTGCAGGAGTTAATAATTTTTATAGGTTGGATTTTTGTTGAGATGTGTTTCTTTAAGAGACAAGAACTTAAGAAGGATCTCAGGCAGAACGCTGTAAGGAAAGCAAAGCACAGGAGCTTTGGAGTGAAAATGGTATTAGTTTTATTTGACAATAAAAATGTTGTTTCTATGTTAGAAGAAATTACTCTCAGAGGGATTTTTTTCTTGTTGTGGCTTGACAATCTTGATTTACATTGTCCTGGTTTTATAAAATAGTGTTAAGAAAAAAAAAGGCATATGACATCAGTCTTGAAATTCTTGGACATTCTTACTCATCTGTGGATAAAGAATGGCAGTCAAGTGAAAGTAGTGTCTGTTAGTCAGGCACACTCACCCAAATAATCTGCATGTGGATTACATTCAACAGACAAAGCTCAAATATCTTATTCTGAAGCTACCTTTAAACTCCAAGGCTTTGTTGTCACTGACCGAGCAGAGTATTTTAAACTGACTTTTTATTCAGCATCCATCTTAAATTGTAGTTTCACAACCCTTCTCTTTGATGATATCACAGGACAGAAATATATAATCTCTCTAGGAGATCTTTTCTTTGCAGATTTGAAGCATAATTCCAGAGATACAGTGTTTTCAGAAAGGGTCCAGGGCCAGAACATCAGAGTGAGATAGGGTCAGGCACCGACCATTTCAGGAAATGGGTAGGAAGTCTAAAGGCGTGATTGCACTGAACAGTAGCAGCTGCAGGAGTTGTGTTTGCTGTTTTTGCCAGTGCTGTGTTTGCTGCTGATTATGCTTTTTTTTGGAAAGAGGCAACGGAGCACCTTTGATGGGAGAGGAGGAGATGACCCTACTCTGCTCATTTAAGTCCAATAGCTGCATGGGAGAAACTGCATTCCAAGGGATGTACCCTTGTCAGATTTGTGGAACCTCTGTGGCTTTTCATGGAATGGTCATTGACTCTTTCATGTGTTTTAATAGTAGTTCAAGAATTTTCATCATGAATGTGTTAAGCCCCAAATCTTAAGAATTCATAAAAATTTCAGCTGAATGTGAAGGAAAACATTTTTTTGCTGATGCTTAGGGAAATTAGCCCATGAGAATTGGGTGATAGCTCAGTGGGAGGTATGCTGTGACTACTTTATTACAACCTGCAGTAGTCTGCATTTTGCTTAGCATGATAAAATATTCTGCTGTTAATTCCCCTTCCCCCCCCTTTTTTTGTGCAGTAGAAACATATTTAAGGATTACTTGGTCTATTGGTGCCATTGTCTACTGGGTATTTTCATTGCTCCCAGTGAAAAAAGGTTTAATATTTTTCCTACACAGTTCATTTTTGCCCTCTTTCAGTTCAGTGCCAGTCCAGCCAATGGCTGGGGACCAACTTCAGGCAAAGTTGTCTCAGAGCCCCACGATGGCAGCTGGGCTGGCTGCAGACCGGGGTGCAGGAGGTTAACAGTGGTGAGGCAGCTCTTCATCCCTCCCTCCATGGGGCTTTCCCTCCTTCCCTGTATCTGTCTCTGTATACATTGGCAATCGCCTGGAATAGTGACTCACTCTCTTGACTGGTATGTAAAACCTTAAAGAAAGTCATTGTTTTTGCTGTAGTCCTGAATTTCAGCTGTTGGTGCTGGAAATTAAACTTGCAATTTCTGAAACTGTAGCAAGATCTAGAAGCCCAGCGACTGACTTTTCAAATAGATTTACCAGGTTTGTATGTTATTTAATAGCTTGTGTCTTGAAAGCCATTAAATTTATATTAACTTTATCACATTACAAATAGTCATGGCTCATACTTACTGTTTTGCAAGAACTCACTAGCTTGGATTTGGATGCAATTTGTCATCTGCTTTTACTTTTCATTAAAAATATTTTTTGGTATACTGCTGTTGTATAGAAATGTAACCCAAAATTGTCTTCTGGAAGAGTTATCTAAACAGCTGAGGATTGCTTTATTTGTAATAACTTTGTTCAGTGTACCCCATCACATTTTCTGCCACCCTTGGAATCTTACTGAAGCAGCAATATGAGATTAGACCCTTAAACAATGTCACCAAGAACATTGCATTTCTGGCAGTGCAGTCCTAGGTGCAGAAGCATGAGTACGAAAATGATTCATGCCATCTATTAAAGGCTAATTTAAATACTGGAATACTGTTTTACCATTTAGATGCTATGAATTATTGCATCTACTGTAGTTTGTGACTAAGTCAAGCCAGCTTGTCTAACGTGGCAGGAAACTCCAACCTCAAAGGATTTTTTAGAAAATTGTAATTGTCACAGTAGAAAGATCTTCTTTTTATTTTACCTATATGGATAATAATCTTTCATACATCTTAATACAATCGTAATGAAATCTAAAAAATAAATTTCATAGTTCATCTGCTGGTTTACTACAGAGACTGCAGAGCAGTATATTAAAAATGTATTTCTTTTTCACCGTTACTCTCTTTATATTATCCATCAAGTAAATCAAACTTAGAATTTCAACTTATTAGCATAAAATCTCACCCAGACACAATCTGCTTGATGAACAGACTTCCAATTTTTTTTTTATGGAGACATAAATTATACTGATATTTCCAGGGAAAAAGAATTCTAGTACTTTACTCCATGTTTTTGACAAAACTCTGTATTAGCTTATGGCTTTTAAAGAAACATAGTGTTTTATTTCAAATTCACATATCTAACCTCACTAGCTTATTAGTTGTAATACCCGTCTTAGGTTTCCTGCTTAAATATGTACTAATATCAACAAATTCTGACATTCTCTTGTGCATGCAAGCACACACACGTGTGCACATGTGGGCACATATATCTTTCATGAAAGAGAAGTTGGCAAATTATGGATTTTCATAGGAGAATCTCTGGACTATTTAGTTCAGCCACACAGAATATTCCACTTGGTATAATTTAGAAAATCATTCTTTGGATCCAATCCTGTATTTCTTGACATTCACATGTATTTCTGCAACTAACATGAATTAAAAGAGGGTTTTCTTCATGTCCAGATACACACTGGTATCTTTATACCTCTTATGTATGTAGGGATCCTGTCAGATTCTGAAAAAATACAGCAAGGTTTGGAGGTGAGCTTCATTCGAGCTGTGATTAGAGGTATTAAGTACCTGCTGAGCACGGGCCTTAGCAAATCTCCATCGATTACCTGCCAGGCTCATCACTGAGCATCTTTACACAGTGGGGCTGCCACACTGGTCTTTGCATGGAATTTTTAACATCTCATTTAAATGTCTCATCAACCTGTAAAATAAGTAGGTATCTCTGCCTGACTATCATACTGAAACTGTTCCAGTTACTGGGAAGCTTCTCTTTGCTTTGTTTGTTCCACTCCCTCTCCCCCCAGCCCCCTCATTTTCTTGGAATTAATATATAAATAATTATAGAAAAATTAATTGTACTTGCACAGATATCTTTCTTTTCTCCACAGTAAACCATTCCTCTGTCTACTCTTGGAATTATTTAATCTACCAGAAAAATATTTTTCAATCCATTCTTGCATGTGGTAAGCATTTTACGTTTGGAAGGATCCAGCACCCAGAACCGAGCACCTTGCAGGGTGGGGTGGCACCCCCACTTGCCTGCTAGCCAGTATGAGCCTCTCACTGCAGCCTGATACAGCTCACAAACCTGGCCCCCACAAGAAGGTGCAGAGCACTGGTGCATCAGGCCACTGATGTGCCCAAACCCATGACCATCTCCTCTATATTCCATCATTACAGATGGTGTGGCATATGGGAGTGCCACCACCAGCCTTCAGAGAGACAGTGTGAGTCTTGAACTGTTTGATCTGTCATCTTTTAGGAGCATCCCTTTGCCTTTCATGTGAAAAGCTGCTATGCTCTGAGGAGGATCACAGATTCAGACTTTGCATGTTAACCTTTACTCAGTGTGTGAGAGACACCAGTGCAGCCTTCCCTGCTGTCCGTGCTGAGGTGCAGCACTCTCTGAGCAGGTGCAGTGCCCTGAAATGGGGAATCAAAGCAGGAAAGGTGCTGCCAGCTGCCAGTACCTCGTGAGGAAGTTTCTGTTCCACCTGATGCGTGGGGGACTGACTCACAGCCTACCTCAGATGGCTGTCAGATTTTCAGTGACCATGATAAAGCTTTCACTTATCCCAGCTGGGGAGGCTTAGAAGAAAATAGGAATTGCAGTGGGAACCAGCTGCTCACATGTCTGTGATGAGCAGGCTCACAGGAAGATTTTTACTCAATTTCTGTCCCTTGCATTATTTAACTTACCACCTGATGTTCCTGTCATGCAGTAAATCCAGAAAATTACTATTTGCTGAGATTTTCACTGTGTCTGTTTGCGCAGATACATAAGCTAAGTTTCTGGAGAATTTAAGATTACATGAAGGAATTTTAGCATGACATTTTAGCTGGTTTCAATTCCGTGTGTGGTGCTCTGGCAGTGCCTGGAGCTTTCAATTCAGTTACTGCAGTCTGCAAGGATCTACTGTGCATTACCCTGCTCTCTGCACAGACACGTCCTGCAGGCTGATAATAATCAGGTACACATACAGAACAATGATCATGATAAAAATCAGTGTAACAAAAACAAGTTGCCTGATGATCACAAATGTTATTAATTGATTAGCACAGCAGCTTTACATCGTGATTTAAGACAAAGACAGGTTTTTATTTAAAAATAGAGATAAGAAAGAAAAGAGAAATGCTAAGCTGTGATTCTGTTTTAACTGTACTAAATAGCATATTTCTATGCATATATGTTCTATGGAACATTGTAGTCACTCATACAACATGAGGGAAAAAATTATTTTAAAGTCAAAATTTATTTGTTAAAAATTCCATATTTTTCAAAGAAGTTTAAAGTCCATTAACGCAAGTATATAGTAGAGTTAAAAAAAAAAAACCTGAATTTTGTTTTGATCCAGGCTCTAGCATTGGCTGTGTTGTGTCACTGAGCCAGGAAGTGACACTTTTATGAAGAATGGATGGTATCTTTCTCTACATTTACAGCTACTGCTTTTGCAGCTATTCAAATGTGGTACACCTGAGAACATATATTTCTCCTTAGTGTGAATAGAGTTATGAAAAGGGTTATAGGGTTTTACAATTTCCCACCCATAAGTCTATCCATTAGCACATGAAATCATATGTATTGCAGTTGTTTTTTTGCTTTGTTTTGGGCTTTTTAGATAGTGTTTTGAAAAGCAAATACTTGTTCTGAATAAAGGGTGGTGGTGATGAAGAAGTTATTGCCTCTGTTTTAAACTGGCAGTATTTCTTAGGATTATATTTCAGCATAAGGGTTTTGATGATACATTTTCAAAGCCTCTCAATTCTGATATTTTGTTTTATTTACTACCAATTAAAAAAAAAAAAAAACAAAAAAAAAACCACCTTCTTTAATTTCTATAAGTGAAGCCTTCTAACATTCAGATTACGTACTCATCCTCCAGGGAATTGCTAACATCTTGGAAGCCAGCTGCAGGATCTGGTTCTGGGAGGGATCGATCATCAGAAGCTTAGCAAGTGTTATCTATCCTCTTAAAGGGAAGGGCTGGTAACTCAACGTTTCACTCTCCTGTGAGTCATAGAGCAAATAGTCCAGCAGATGGATCTGAGGTTCCTTCAGACTTGTAAGTTCCTGACGATTCTCAATATGCTCATTAACCTTGTGCTTTTGAAGAGAAACCCAGTCTGATGCCTGAAGGCTTTCTGTATTGACATTTCTGTTGCCAGTAGACCTGAAGGAACATACCATTTGTTTTTCATGGGAAAGTTGAGAAAGGAGAAAAAAAAAAAGGTTGTTTTTAATTTCTCTTTTATGCTGACATTTCCCATAAATGAAAACAGGAAAATAGTCCATTTTCAAATACCGATTGTATTTTTCAAAACAGAGGTTTCAGTATTAACAAAAAATACTTTCCAGGATTCAATTTTTAGCAAAGAGAATCCATTTTATTTGAAAAATTTTTGCAGAGGAACAGATAAGTATTTTCACTTACAATGAGAGGCATTCCATGTGTCAATATATGAGTTCAAATAACAGCATTAATACAGTTATTTTAACAAATGTTTGAACTTCCATGGTTTTTTAAACTACATATTTCTTTCTCTTTCTTTCTTTCTTTCTTTCTTTCTTTCTTTCTTTCTTTCTTTCTTTCTTTCTTTCTTTCTTTCTTTCTTTCTTTCTTTCCCAGCCATGTAAAGTTTATTTTCAATAAGTGAGCACTAGTGGACAACAGAAAGCTGATGCTGAATTTGCTCCTTTGCACAGAACTGCTGCAGAGAGTACCTTGCAGAATGTGGGTGCTCCTAGTTTCCTCCCATGGAAGTTCACGAGGGTACCTTAAGACTAAGCCCAGATGTTGGGATCAGATATTTGGCACCACAATGCTTATTGCAAATAGGCATAATAGTGAAAATAACATTACCGAGCTGCTAGCTTCAGAATATGAAACACCTCTGAAATATCTCTGTGTCAAGAACATGTGGTCTCCCTCAAAACTGTGCAACCAGAAAAATTAAGAATTTCTGCATATAGACCTATAAATTATTTAAATTTAAATGATGATATCAAAGGAGAAAAACAAGGAAAAAGCGGGAAAAAATGGTTTGAACGATGCTGTGGGAGTGCCTGCTTGGTACTTGGGTCATCAAATGCAGTGAATCACATCCTGCAAGGGCCTGTTCTCCTCCACCAGCCGTGGCTGCAACATGTATACCAAATGCAGATACTTTCCATGGCTGACCCTACAGGATCCACACAGAGAGGCTGCCCTTTCTCCAAGTCTCTGCCCAGGCTTGCTGAACTGGGGCCCGTAGCAGCTGAGGGTTTGCTGAGGCTTGTTTAGTCCCGTTGTCCTTTATGTTTGGGCAACTGCTGTTTTCTGCCTGGCTTAGCCTCTTCAGTCTCTTCTTCCATAAAAAGTGCTGAAAGTAAGACAAGCATCTATGGCCCCAGGAGGAGCTGTAGCCATGAACTTGGCCAATTTTTAATTCAGCTTGTCAAGGCTATAGCTATTTACAATTTCGAGCTATGTTAACATCTAAAATGCATTGGTTAGCAAAGATTGGGACTAGTACTGCAAAAATGGACAAAGTCTCCAAGTCGTGCAGAAGAACACTGGGTCAAAAAGCTAAAAATAAGAGTAAGAGGTATTTTTTCTTTCCAAGGGAACAAAACAGAAAATAAGAAACATCATATAACCTACCAGAACACTGACTTGTATGACATTAATTTGTCGATGGTACTGAATGAAGTGGAATGCCTAACAAGCAGAATTGAAAGTTATTAACAAATGTACTTTTACTTGTTTCACTTTTTTGCATAGAGGTATCTGTCATATTTTTCCTCTTATGAATGTAAGAGAACCATCTCTTTAGCAAAGTAATAACAACGAGCAGCATTCAGTGAAATTGATCTTCACTGCATATTAATCATGCAGCTTCTATGTCTGCAGCCATTCCTTTCTGCAGCCATTCCTGACGGCAGCCAGGAGACTCAAGCACCTGTAGCATAAAAGAATGATGGGAAAAATGAAGCAGGAATCAAGAGAGAACAATTCCAAGTATCTTTCTGGATTAATCTTACCATTCTGATTTCTGAATTGGATGCAAATTGTTCAAGCTTTTATTTAATGGAAACATAAGTAAAAATCAGTGGAATACAGCTCTGCTATGCAGCTGCCTTTTCTACTCATCACCTTCACCTTGTCACCAAGTACCTTGCATAGTGGTAGTTAATACAAGCAATAAAATATAACTATAAATTATAACAAATATAACTATAGCCTCTCAGTCTTTGCTAAGCTAACAGTTGTAAGCCCACAGTTCTCACCCTGGCAGGCATACATTTTCCCCACTTGTTCTTTCTCTTTTTTAACACTAGTGTACTGCTTACTTTCCCTTTTCATGCACAGAAATTTCATACTACAGTCAGCTCAGTTTATATAATACATGATAATGGGAAATGAATCAAGCTGTGTACAGCTCTCTGCGCCTTGCAGAGCACCATTATTACATGATAATAGTAGAGATAGATCAGTATGGCAGAAGATATGTTTGATTGGTGTCTCCCAACAAGGGCCCAAATTCTACTGGTATTTAATATCAGTAGGCATCAGAACAGAGATCATTGTCTTAGTGAGAATCTATGCTAGGATTAGTATGATTATCGCTACTCATAGCCTTGGGTAGTCGATATTATTATGTCAGTAGTAATATAGGGTTGTAATATTAAGCAAGTAGCTTGATATCTATCTTTTCCAAATTTCATTCTGCTTTATATATTTTAAATATGTGTAATACGGAAAACAGAAGATAACTAAGTGCCCAGCAGGGTGACGACAAAATTTGCTCTAAAGATGACATTCACTGCTCATTTTCAAAGAGCTGCAGTTTTACATCAAAATTCTTGATGTAATGCATCTTTGATAATGCATAGCAGAAATACTATAATTTAAGTAAGTTACAGGATTCAGCTCACTTGAAGAGTTATTGCAGACAGCTCTCACAGGAATGGCAAAAACAATCACAAAATATAAATTTAAATGAATTTGAATTTTCATTATGTTTGATAAAAAAGAAATTGAGCAAAAATATTTCCTTTAAATTTTTTTCCCACCACAGCATCTCAATATTTCATCAAAAATTTAATAACACTTAACCTTTAACCACAATCTCACTCCTCATGTGTGGTATCCTTGAAGAAATTTTGCTATTATTGTTATTATTATTGTTGTTGTTGTTACTATTGTTATTATTTTAACTGTTCGTAGTACTTCCAGAGAATATATGTCTCATCATTCTACCCCTGGGCAAGATCTCCCTTTGCACCCAGTGCTATATTAACTCAGACCTAAAAAGGTATCCCAGCCAAAAGCTTAGAAATCAAGTCTTAGAAAATCAAGCACAAGACTACTTTCATAGGCAAGACACGTAAAAGAATGAGCAACAGTCTGGCTCACCATGATATTTTATGAAGAAACCATTGAAAAATTATTATATTTGACTTAAAATGTTTAAAACGCCACACAGGTATAAAATACCATTACGGGTGAAGAGGAGGGAAATGACAACAAAATTATGTGAGAAAAGGAAGGTTATTTTCAGAATGATGGTGGAATCAAACATATTTTCCAGGGCTGCAGAAAGAGGGATCGCAAGAGAGGAAAGCAGAGACACGAGCCTGGATGCACATGGAGAACTTGGACCTGGGCTTGGAGCGGTGCTGCAGGGAAACGCTCCCCTGAGCACAGTCCTGGGAGCTGCAGTTGCTGTGTGCTGGGAGCTCCCACCCAGCTGCAGGGAAGAGGCTGAAGTCAGATGGACACTCCCAGGTGAGGGGGCAGCGCCGGCCGGGGTCCCACCTCCCCTGAGGAATCACCAGCAGATGCAAAACAGGCACGTGGGTCCTGTGGCTGCAAGGTCACACGCTGAAAGGCCTTCACAGAGGAGTCTGCTGGTGCCATCTGCAAAGAAAATAGGAAGTGTGCTTCCTTCAGGGGGAAAGGAAACTGTTGTGTGTCACAGCAACTCCTCAAAAAACTGTTTGTAAACAAGTCGCTTGTTTAATCTGCCTTGGAGTATGTGTGTTACAGGATAAAATGTTGCTGTGAGCTAGCCACCACAATTATAAAGGGCCGTGAGATTATGCTTTGCAGCGTAGAGCTGATCCTGGGCAATTTACTACAAGGTGAAATAATAATATTTATTTCTTGCCGAAGTCATAAGGAAGATCTGCTTCAGGGAACTGGAGCATTTTCAGTAGAGAGCTTGTCCAGCCAGAGTAATTAAAAGCAGTTCAACGGTATCCTGAGAGAGAAAAAACAGTCTTGGAAAATAATAATGTGGGGGGTTTGTGAGTTTTTTGGGCAAACTAGCAAAGGAAAATTACTGGGTAATTTATAATACTGGTAAATAGGTTCTCAGAGTGACTTAGAGCCTAGTGACAAATCTCAATTTGAAAAAAGCAAAGAGGCTTTCTGTGATTCTAAAAGAAAGATGCTGTCACTTTAAAGCATTTTGTTAACTGGGAAATGTTATATTTCGGGAATTTCTTTTCTGTGTTGGGTAAATTTAGAACGGGCAATAAGGTTGCTGTGAATCCCTAAAGTGAGTGCCATGGGTGCCCCAAATGCACGTGGGCATCTAATTTAATACTGGATTCACCCAAGAATGAATATAAAAGCAATAAGATAAAAAGGGCCTTTAATCTCAGCAAAGGATAAAAGGAAAGAGTTAGTGAGGATGTCAGGTAGATTAATTAAAGGAGTCACAGTGAACAATATTAGACAGTAAATAACATTAGGGCATAACATAATTACCATTTCTAAGGGTTATTTATCACCAAGTAACCCTTTTTGGTCTAGGCCAGTCTTAATCCCCGTGGGCTCATGTACTTTTCTGGAGCAGCCACACCTTTAATTATGTAAACCTTTAGCTTTCTTAATTTTTAGTGCTGATTTGTGCTTGTACAAGTTACTGTTACGTTTTGGTTGGATCCTTCCAGCCCTCTGGCCCCAGTCCCTCCTTTCTCGCTGGATTTCTGAATTAGAGTCTGAGGCAGTGCTTGCACTGAAGCATCATCTCTTTGTAACTCACTGAGCCTTCCAGAGATCTCAGATGCCACCACCTGTGTGTTTGTGTGGGCTTCCTTGTGGCACTTCTGTGCAATTTGATTTGAAAAGGTTTATTCTCCTGATTTTCTGCACCCCTTTTCCCCCAAGTAGCAGCACATGACTGTATCCTGTAAGGACAGAGATGAGCTTCCCTTTTTACCTGCTTTTTGTAAGAAGTAGGACATCTTTCAATTCTGATATGATATTCCTTGCATTGTTTTGTAGTAACAACCAAGCAAGTGCCACAAGAAAACCTGCACTTTTCCCCTCTACTCCCAGTGTTCAATTGACTTGTCATAATTCTTTCAAGTCATAATGAAAACCATTCCCTGAAGGAAAATGACTATTTGTTTCAAGGCAAAACATTTACAAATGTTGACTCTTTACAACATTAAAAAAAAAAAAAAAAAAAATTGAACCCAGCATTTTGAGGGGATAAGAAATGACCAGAAATTCTTCAGCTATGCATTACAAAAGACATTTTTTTGGTAACAGAATTCATTTTCTTTAAATCTATATAAAAACTTAGTTAAATATTTAAAGGGTCAAAATCAAACAAGAATGATGTGATATTACTGAGACAATATTCTTGGATTAATGCCAAAAATAAGTCTTCTAAATACTAAAAATTAACTCCTCAAGACATGTCCGAAACATTATGTTATTTACATGTCCGATGTGCCTCACAGTTGACCTTGAGGGTGAGTGAAAAGAAGATGCTAGATCTTTTACTGGAAAACACTCCTTGCACTTCCCAGAGAGCACCTCTATAAGCTGTTTTGTCAGTGGTCCTTCACCTCTGCTCCTCAGGTTCTGGGGCACTAATTCATCTGATTTAATTTTGATTTTTCAAAGATTTAGTCAAAGTTTGTTGCTCAGACTTCCTCTGCAGGCACTGAAGAAAGCTGAGGAACTCCAGAGTCCACACAGTTGGGAAGAAGTGCTTTATGGAGAAAGTATCTTGTCTTAGAAGGAGTCTAGATAGCCAGATGAAGTCTGTAGTTAAAGGAAGCTAGGAGATGAACTTTAATAGCAAACTGCTTTTTTACAGTGTTAACCATAAGTACAAAAGAAGTAATACCAACCTTGCCTTTTCCCACTCTGAAAAAAAGTGGAGAGGTGAGAAGAGCTAGTGGAACTCAGAGATTTCCATGGTGCTTGCCTCAGAAGAGGAAATTCTTGAAGTGAAGGGTATTACTTTTTTCTTCTCTCTTCACATTTTTCTTACAGTTATTTATAGCCTTAAAGACATATATATGTATTCATATATTCCATCTTCACAAATGACATAAACTCTCCTTAGTGAAATTGAGTAGTTTTCTAAAACTGAAAGATCAGTCCACAATTATAGGTGCCTAATTTATTGAGAATTTCTTTAACACTTGAGTGATAAGCAAAAGTTGGCTTGAGATGCTAAGCTGACAACACATCCAAAAATTTTGGTCTTGTGGATATGGTGATACAGCTGTACTACTTAAGCAACCTTACTATACTGTTCTGAGTCCTTGCATCCACTAGGCATAAAAACTACTTTTTTGTCTTACCTTGACCAAGATTATGGTCATTAATATGTAGTGAAGACTGAAGGTGTAATTTAACTAAATTCTGATAAATCAAGGTAACCCCTAAACTCTTTCTTAGTGTTCTTCTCAGTTTGTTTAAACATGTGAAATCTGTATCTCCACTAGGATCTTCTATCTTTTTTCACCTGGTATGTGGTCAGAGCACACATTTTCCCCCAGCTTTGGCATACAACTATATGTGATATGTCTTAGTATGGAGTGGAGTTTACCCTTTCTGCTAGCTAGGCCAGTGAGTAAACACTGAGAGAAACTCATCTTGGTAAGTTTAAGACACATTAGGAATATTCTGATCTACCTACACTGTGCTTCTCACATGCCTTAATTGGAGCCTACAAGCAGCATATTTAGAATATATTTAAATATTCAACTCCATGCAAGGGCTCCCAGTACTTAAACATTTTTGCTGGCATACTTGTTAATGCTGTGTATCTTCTTTTTCATACACAAGAGCCCTGAAATTGTTTTAAATGACAGAAAAATGTGAAGATGAAAGTGTGAGATACCTGGAAAATTTACTTCCTGTATCAAAGTAGCAGTGGAAATACATCTTTAAAGATGGAGCAATTGAAATGAATACCATAAAAAGCACTCATTAATATGCTGTTGTATTTATAATACCTCTCATTTTTATTACAACATAGAAGTGCTGTTACATCAGCTGTTCTACTTTCAAATCTTCTGCTAAATGACCAAGCCTTTTTATTACTTAAGTGAGAAAAGACATTATGCCTAGTCAATAAGTCTGTTTACTTTTGACAAAAACTGTGCAGAAGGCCTGTGCTGGTGAAGGTGATGAGCATCAGACAAGATGACGAGTGTCTTCAGCTTGAGTGAATCAGGGGCTCTGGGCATCTGGCAGGATTGAACCCTGCATAGAAAGGAAGAACTTAAGGTCAGCATGTGGAGCTGTGTTACATTTCCTTTGATATTTTGAGTCCATAAATGTAGGAGTGGATATGTTGCTTTCTTTTGAGAAGGCTTTTTTCTTCAGTAAAACAGGTGGTAATACATCTAAAAGTCTGCAAATGCATATTTAAAATGGGCTTCATGCAACAAGAAAACCAAATATCTCTAAAGACGAATTGCTTATTATTTCGAAATTGTCACCTTTCTGACCTGTTTTAGAGCCCCCTGTGCAAAGCTCGGAATCTGGAGGATCAGACATCTCCTCCCATGCATGCCTCTCGTGAATTCTCATCACACCATGGCAGGGAAGGGCAGATATTCTGACTGACTTCAATAGAAAGACTTGTCTCCTGTATCAAGTTAACAGGGAACCATTGCTAGAGCAAGTGAATTTGAGGACAACATTTTGGCCTGTAGGCCAAGTTCCTCAAGACACAAACATTGGAGGAAAGGCAAAATGCCACTCACATTTGCAGCGTGGTATAAATAAATAATGTTGGCCAAAAGTGAAAATACACTGAAAGTCATCCTTGCTTTTAGTAAAAACAAGGAGCTCCCTGTGCAGTGAACAGAATAAATGAAGCCTGGTTTCCTATGGATTTGTGCCTCACAGTTGGATTCTCCGGTGTCTAGTAAAGTGTAAGCCCCATTTAAAAGCTTTTCTTGCATCGCAGGTATTTAGGCCATCCATCTCCCATGGTGTGAGCTCAACTGAAGCCTGTTCCTAAATGGAGCATGCTAAGAAGTGTTTTTTCTTCTGGGCAGCAATGTCTTTTTGCTAAAATTATGGAATTTTATCTCTGACACTCTTTTCTCACTGACTGAGGTTGGCCAACAGGTTCAAAAGTTATGGATATAGTCAGATAGACAGTAAGCCTCACAAGCACAAGGCACTGAAAGATACATATATATGTGGACAACATGGTGTTATCTGAGATAAATCAGATTAATCAGGGTTGTCTGCCTCTTTGGTGACAGACCATCACTGGTCCATGTAGAAGAAATTCCCAGAAGACCAGATGGGCTTCAACGAGCTCCCACAACAGGTGGATGAGTTCTTCACTTCTGACACAGGCTGCCCTCATGGTACACATCAACATACAAGTACGCCTTTGGCACATCCTTTCCATAACATTTCCCTGTAGAGGGAGACTCTGAATGTCTCCTCTCTACTGTGCTAGATTCTCATGGAAACCCTGAAATATGTTAATTCCCACTAAAATCATGAAAGATTGGCTTTTTAGTGAGTTATTTAACTCTCTTGTGACTAAGATAATATTTTTTTCAAGCCATTACTGCCTAAGAGTTTCTTTTGTGACATTTCTTGCTGCATTTTCCACTTTTAAAATTGCGGCCTTGCTTGTGGCTTCTAATGACCTATTCTGGAAACTTTAGCCTCCTTCAAACTGCAGGGAAAAAATGGATTTCAGTGAAGAAGAAAATTTTTTGTGCCTGACAGAGATTGAGGCTCTAGTCTGAAAACTCCTTCGTGGCTGGGGAGGCCTGTACCACCTTCTGCCGATAAGAATTTGTTGTGTAAGTGGATTGTAACTAAGAAAAGAAATGACTCAGTTGTGTAAGACATATAGATGTTTCCAGTTTGCCAGTACTTGAAGAATAAAGCATCATTTGGTCACTGCCAGTGATTAGGCAATTTAACACAACACCAAAATAATCTAGGCAGTTACATGATTTCTTCCATATCTGCTGAGTTAATCCAATATAATTTCTGGCCAGTCTTAAAGCAGAATGATAATAAATATTGTAGGAATAAATTAAAATGGACCAGTGAAAAAAGATATTAAATTCTCCTCATTTATCTGCCATGGAAGCAAGATTAAAATAATTACAGTTTAAAATTTTACACAGGTTTCATTAAATTCCTAACAGACTTTTCAATAAAGGATTACAACTCAATGACAATTGTTAGAGATGCCATCTAAGAGGACAGATGTGTTATCTGTATTTTATAGTCATGTAAAAATGTAATAACTTTTGGTCACAATTAACTAATATCATTTGAAACTGGAATATTGATTGGCAATCACATATAACAGCCCCAAGTAATTAACAGGAGATTCTTCTAATGGTTGTTGGACATAAATACTCCAGGTACTTTGTCATCAGCTCCCCTGCTGACTTTTGCCTAAGAAGAAAGCAGATTTTGCAGGTTGTTTTCCTCTTTTGCCCAGGCAGATGGAGAGAGAGAGAAATTGAGTAGCAGGTACATGCGTGCTCAGTACAGACGTACTGATGTGAAGGAAGAGGAATTTTTGTGGTTCAAGATCTGACTGCCTTTCTTCCAGAATCGGAAGGGATGGAAGAGTACTGAAAACTTTTTGTTCATGACTGGTGTCTGCAGACATCACAGTTGGCAATGTATGCCTAAAGTACTGATCATGCTACATCGTTCATCTATTTAGCCTTTTTCTGATGAGTAAAGGAAGCCTGAAATGAAAATTTCATAACTCTGAGAATGAAGTACACAGATTAAATAAAGGCATTTGCAGTTCTTGCATACTTTGTGTGCTCTTACTTGGATGACATATAGCTCACGATAGGAAAATGTTGTTTCTAGATCTAGAAGAGTATCTCTGGATCTGGGATAAAAGGATCTTGAGTCCTATGTGCAGGTTCAGGCAGGGCAATATAAAAAAAGTCATTAAGCTAGGAGTGTCCAAAGAAGGGCAGAAAAGATGGTGAAGGGCCTTGAGGGGAAGTTGTATGAGGAACAGCTGAGGTCGCTTGATCTGTTCAGCCTGGAGGAGAGTGAGGGGAGACCTCATTGCAGTTCACAACTTCCTTGTGAGGAGAAGAGGATGGGCAGACCCTGATCTCTTCTCTATCTGGTGACCAGTGACAGGACCCAAGGAATAGCCTGAAGTTGTGTGAGGGGAGGTTTTGGTTGTATATAAGCAAAAAGTTCTTCACCCAGAGGGTGGCTGGGCACTGGAACACGCTCCCCCGGGAAGTGGTCACAGCACCGAGGCTGACAGAGCTCAAGAAGAGTTTGGACAATGCTCTCAGGCACAGGGTGTGACTCTTGGGGATGNTGGCAGCGGTCTGGGGCCAATCTTTCTCCTTAGGGAGAGAGCTGTCCCCGCTCTGCTGGCAGCCTGTAACTGCGATCATATGGCCGAGACAATCTGAGACCACCAAGACCCTGCACGGGACCGGGGGAGGGAGGGCACTCTTGCACCCAGCACAGTTCTCACCAAAGCCGAAGAAGCAGCACACCACAACCAACAAAGACACCNATTGCTCTTCTAGATTCATCACATGGAGCCCATTTGTTTAGTCATTGACTGTAAAGATTCTGGTTAGTTTTGGTTTTGTTGTATGACTCCAGGTTAAGGAAAGTTCTAGCAAAATAATCAGAGAGGGGCAGCGCATTTGAAGACAAGGAAAATCACATTTCTATTTTTATGAAAATTCTTGGAAATGCAACCTTTTTAAAGTTTCAAAGCTAGGAGAAAGCAAAGTTACAAGTCTTTATTCTCTTTATGAGTTGACATGAAGGTAGGATAAGAACTTGGACATCGTAATAGGTTGAATCTGAGTTTGATTGATGGGCTTTTGGGCCAATCGCTTTTGCAGCTTTGCAAATAAAAAGCCCATGCAAGCACAGGAGATTTCTCTTTGTTTTCTGTTTTCAAGGGCTGAGGGGTGGCCGAAGGCAAGGGGCCCCAGGCCCAGGCCTGGGCCTGGGTCTGAGCCAGGCCCCCCCC
>VYZQ01044266.1:60378-72826 GCA_013400655.1 Mystacornis crossleyi
GTTGGTTTGTGAAAACTGTGGCACAGTAGAAGAACCTCTTTTCCTCAAATATAAAAAGACTCTTAAAAAATACAACTCTGACCAAAATACCATGTTCTTATTTTGTTTTCACTTGTGAAAAGTGTGTGGTAAAAGGAAAAGCATTGAGAAAGAAAGGTACTTAAAGGTTTGCTGTATTTTCTTATAATTTTTTTTTTCATTCTGCTAGTAATAAACTTTCCTTTATATTGCAACTGTTTAAGTGTGCACCTTGCTTTGTCCTGAAGTTTCTTTACATTTTCCTCAATAAATCCACATTCCCCTTATGCACACAACTGGATTTTGTATGTTTGATATTTCAACCAACATCAAACCACGACAGACGTAAATTTTTTTTTTCTTCTATATTTAATGGTCAACCATAATTTTCCCTCAGGCAGAGGAATACTATTCAGGTTGACAACATTAACAAATATTTCTCTTTCTATTCTTCAGGTAATTTGTTTTTCATTTGAGTTTCCTCTTGTCCTGCTTCATTCATGTTGACTTTGCTCTTATAGGGAATATTTCCTTCCTATAAAATTTGGCATTTGAAGTCATTTGATATGCAGAGTCCCTTAAAACCAGAATTAAAATTTTTTAGAAGATTGAAACTAATAATTACAGTATTAAAATAAATACGGCGGTTCAGCCATAAATGAATCTAGTTTTACCGTAGTGTTTTAATTTAGAACCAATATTCTTACAAAGACAAACCTTACTGTCTGACTCATAAAGTAATGAAATGATACATATACAGTTGTTGGCACACTATCATCTTTTTTATTATATCCTATCGGAGATTCTCTCGTGTCTTTCTCCATTTTCATATGATCTTTTTATTTCTTTATTGCTACATTTAATTGTTACAGCAAAATAGAATTAAAATGTAAGGAGAAGAGAAGTAGGAGTTAGAAAATCCATTTTAAATGAGCAAACTTATTCTTACTGCTAAAAAGAATATTTTCTTTTCCCCCTAGCCTCCTGAGACAGTTTTTTTCCCCCTAAGAAACAGACAACATTTTGAAGTTTAGTCCTTCAGTTCCTCAAAAAAGAAAAACAATTGTCCTTAATATCTCTATTCCTTTCAGTTTATTTTTTCTTTGTTTTTAGGCACAAAATCAAATTTCATACAAGAGTAAGAAAACATTTTTTCCTCATTTGCTCAAACTTCAATGAAGTAATATAAAATTTGTGTGCTGTTTTAAATCTACATGACCAAAATAGATGTATAGGTATAACCTTTAATGAAATTGTTTAGTAATTAAGTATTCTATAATTTATTTTTAGCTCCTTACAGGACTTCAGACATGACATTGAAGAATAACTGAATTTGTCATGTTTCTGATTTCTGGTGAATACCTATCAAGTTATAGAATCCTGCTAAATTTAGCATTGTGTATTTAAATCCACAATATAAAATGTATTTATTTTTTTAAAAGAAAATAAAAATGTAAAAGTGAGAGATATCTTTTGAAGAATAATACTAACAGGCAGTACGAAATGAAACCTTTTTATACTTATGCTTAAATTTAGTCACAGTAGCAAAATGCTGTATAGCAGTCAATTAATTAGGGTTTCCTTTTGTGAGTGCAGAAAGTAAAATATTTGACAACATGGAGTAATGAGGTGGTAAAGGGAAGATCCCCTTCTTTCACAGAGACTGTTGAGGCACAGCTTGGCCTGTGCTGGTGTGCTGAAATCAAGTGCAGGTTCTATCCCTTGTAAGGCCACACAGCTGAACCTAATTTTACCATATTGCTAAGACCGGAATCTTCAGTTAACATCTACCACATCCTGACCCCTTAATCTCTGTATTATATGGTGGCACCTCCCACAGAAAGAGTTCTAATATTCTCACAGAACCTCAAACTAATTGTTATTGCATGTCAAACATATGGAACTACAATTCATATTTACTAGTATTAGCTGATTGCTCTGAATATATTTAGTCTTGTTTTCACCACTTGATTTTGGTTTTTAGTGAAACTTTCCCTGAAAAAAATACTCTTTAAAACTCATTTTACAAGTATTGTATCTTGTATCAGGGTACACATTCAAAATGATATTTGTGAAAAATAAAAATCTCTTTCAAACTATCATACACTGTAAGTAGGAATGATGCAGCAATAAAAGAAGTTAGTGACATTCTGAGTTCTTTCAGAAGTACTTTTCTTTACTCAGAAGATTCCTTTGTTCATAGTGTCACAGACCTAATGTAGTTGGCTTCTCTGTGCTGCTCTCCTCAGACCTTCAGGCTGACCGGTTCCTACAATCAGTCCCAAACACGCCTTACTCATTGTGAGTCAGACCAGTTTCAAAGTTTAAATAGGACATTTTTGCTGGCTTAATTCATTTAGGGGGAAGTAGGTGAGGAAAAACTTGCCTGAAGAGCTAAGTCGGCAGATTTTAGAAAGGTGGTCACTGCAGTGTGAAAATGCCAAGCAGGCTGAGTAGGTTGGAAGGTGAGGCTGAAGGCAGTGCAAGAGGATCAGCAGACACGACCGTTCACTGCTTGTTCTGTGCACTGGGATTTACTCGTGTGTCTCAGCAAGGGTCAGAAAATATTCTCCTATGAACAGCCCCTTTTTTTGTGTTTGAGGTACAGAACAAAGTTGAATAGTTCCTAATTTGGTGGTTCTAATGTGGAATGGAAACACAAAGTGAGGGTTATTCACCACCAGTAGGAAACCATCAAGTTTTGGATTTGAATTCTAAATGATTAGATTATCTTTGGTTATGCTTATTGATAACCAGACACTCCTGCTATACCCTTGGAGTCTGGGAACATTCAGGCTTGGAGTCTGGATTTGAGGACATCTTTGATTTGATTCACACTTGCTACTTGTGTACTTGCTGCCAACATTGTTTAGATAATGCAGCACATCTGACAGGCTCTGTAGGAAAAGCATGTCAAACAATGATGCTTTTTGTTGTGGCCTGGCTGGAATGTTAAACCAGACTTTAAAATATAGTGGAGTCAAGAAAAGATTAAAACGTTTTTTAACAAAGGCTTCAAATACAGAAATTAAGCAACTTATTCCTTCCACATCACAACCCTTGGATCACAGCCAGGGTAACATTTACAATGTATTGAAGGAGCTCATTCATCCTTCAGATAAAGAGATTTTTTGGGGGTTTGTTTCATTTTAAAAAAGGGAACATATTTGCAACACAAAATCTTGATCTGTCCAAGTGTGCCAGAATCACACTAGATGTTAGTTCTCAAAATTATTTTATTGCTCTTGGGAATATATAAGGAAAGTATTACATTTTTTTTAATTATATTCTTCTGGTCTGTATCATTCAATTCTTAATCTGAACACCAGTTACATCACTGATTGCTTTGACCTTTCGTGTAAACAGGGTGAAAGAACAGCAGACAATATTTTGCATTGTGTTTCAGGTAAAGTGCATTTTTCTAAGACATCTGATACTCTTTTTAAGTCTTCAAGTCAAATCCCACAAAGACATACAACAATTTTGGTTTTGATGGGGGGAACAAGAAAAAAACCCCAAAAATTTAAAAAAACCCAACAAACCAACATCCAAAAACTGTCCAGGACTTGTTTCTAGAAGATGTTTTAAAAAAACATCAGGAAAACAAAAATATTTCATGCAAGTCTCCAGTGGTTATTGCACTCAGGAGGTGTGAATACTTGGGTCATTTCACTCCAGAGTGAAGCAAATTTTGATTGATCCTTTGCTTTCTGCTTCTGAGGAGACTGTCTTAAGCATCAGAAAATAATATCATTGATGAAGGGAGCTTCATTCTGCCAAAGGTGATTGCTTCCACCAAGAGAAGAGTGAGCAACATAGCAGATAACTCTATCCTAGCAGAAGTGAGGCTTTGAAGAAATAAGGCTTGGGGAGCATTTTTCTGTAAAAAACACAAATTCAGCTGCGAATCTGTGACTGAATTATACCAAAATATGAGAATTCATGACATGTCTAGATAAACTAAGTGGTATTAAGATATAGGCACTTTGACATACTTTGTATCTGAATGATTTAAATACATCTGAACAGATACAAATATATCACAGCTTTCCAGCTATATGAACACGCCAGTGGTTGATCCAGCTAGAAGACAAAATTCCCCCATCCAAGGTATATACACACTCCAAGGTATATATCAACAGTTTTATGATTATCCCTCTGGATTTTCAAATGAATCCCTGTGACACACAGCAGACTGGATGGGCAGTGCCTTCACCCTGTACTGCAGCTGCTCTCATTCTGCTACAGCAGTCACCTACCTGCTCCATCTTCAACTTACATTCAGTACATTTTTCCCATTGCAAATGTGAGCCAGCAAGAATTTTACATGAATTTTTCATTCATTCCCTTCTATGGATCACTTTTAGGATTAAGCACTATGAATTACATTCATAAAATAAACTTCACAGACCAAAAACTTTCCTTTAATCATTTATGACCATTCATCGGGACATTTCTGTCCACAGCTGAATCTTTATAGCAAACAATAGACTTATTGTAGGCCATAAAGCTGTGTGAAGAGGCCTCTGACATAGTAATGATGTAATATTTGTACTCAAAGGTCTGCCCTTTTTGCAGCATCTTTCTTCATACTTTTTCCTATTTTATATCAATAAGACAGTGTAAAAGAATATTTGCACTTGCACTGAAATCAATACCAAATATCTTAGTTTACGATTTGATTACTGTTATTTAGTACATTTTATCCCCCATATTTGAGTGTCTAATAAAAGATATTCAGAAAGGAAATTGTTTCCATAGAGAATAATAGCAATTCACTTTTGATAATTTCACCTGTAAATGGAACGAACAAAGTGATTAAGAACATATAAATGAAATTTGGCAGTTATACTCTGGTTGCTTCAAAGGGCCTTATGTACATAGGTGAGCAAATAATGGGGTATTTCAGTCTGGTGGCTTATATATCTGCCAAAATATAAGGGAAGAAAATCAGTGATGATGAAAAAATTCTTTTCGGGTAAAGAAGAGAAGCAAATCCTTCCCTATTATGATTTTAGGAATTCAAAACATGGGTGTTCTTCAGCCCATAATTTTTGCTCTGTTACATATTTCAAAATTATTTAAATTCTGTACTTTTCATTCTGTGATTTAAATTATTTGTATTGTCTTTAATTAAAATGTTGTCTGACACAAAAAACAAATGTTTTAATCAAAAATGTCAAAGCAAAGTTCTTGGCACTTCAAAATATTCCCAGGTATATATATATTTTTTTTAATTTTAGTCAATTTTTTTTACATAGTTTTGGTTTCTGAGAATTTTTTGGCAAATTTGGTATTCATTAAAAATTTTGCCCCACTTCAATTATAAACATAAGTAACATAAGTACACCCACATAACATCCTTTGAGGTAGCAAAGTGTCATTGGCCTGCTCCAACAAAAGGAGATGCCAAATTATTTCTGAGGAAGGCAGGGAGAAATGAGTTTTATCCACTGAAATAAGTCAAAGCTTCCCACCAAAGGCACTTGGCATGCCACAGACTTCAAGCTCTTACTTGTCCACAAGCTTCTTGCTCCGAGGTTTGGTGCTCCCAGCAGTACACCAGTAGGAGTCTTGTCCCACAGCAGACCACAGCTCCCTTCTGACCTGAACTTCCTTCCCACGTCAGCAGGACAAGGAGGATGGTACGTACCTCAATCTTGTCACGCTATGGGGTGCGACAGCAACCTGGTTCAGAATCTGAAATAATTTGCAGGTTAAACACCAGGGACATATGGTTGTGTCTGTCTGTCCAATGTGAGCTTCTCTAATTAACTTCCTTCAGCCCCTCCTTTGACTCTTCCCTTGGGGGAAGGGATGGCTGGATGGGGTCGGGCATCAGGGACCACAGGTTTTAGAAGCCATTTGTTTCATAAATCTTCTCTTTTACATAGGCCTGTCACAGACAGTTATGGAAGGACAGAGGAAGGTAGAAGTACATCTTTGCCCAGACAAGAGAGTGGATTAAGTATGAGAGATGTGTGCCTGGGGCGGAGGAATTTACTCCACCTCTGTACACAAGACTGAGCCATGAGCACATATAGTTGTTGGGTGGGGATGACAGTATTCTCTTTCTCCTCTCAGATAAACAGAGCACATTGTTCCTGAAGTCAAAGGTAAAGCAAGGAATTGAAACCTAATTGCTTTTCAATTAGGGGACTCAGTTCTGTAGCAAGTGTAGGTTTCTGTAGTGACAACTACCACATGTTATTTCATTGTCTTCTGAGGTATTATACCAAAGGTAAGAGGCAGAAAAGAACTATCCAGGCAAATGGATATAAAATGCATGGACCATACTAATGAACAGGAAAAAAACAATGCTTTCTGTGAAAAATTATCTAACTCAAGCACTGTTTGAAACAATCGGCTATAGCCAGGAACCATAGTCAACTTTTATTGGTATTTGGCCTGACATACCTGGCTTTAGAAAAGGACCTCAATTTATTTCTTTAATTGAATGAGCTAGACTTATCAATTAATTTACTCACATAAAATATTCCTCTAAATATTTAAACATAATTAAATGATTAGAAATTTGTTAGCAATATCAAGGATATCCAATATTTTTACCAAATTCCAAATGATTCACCGCTCAGCTAAAGTGCATGAAATCCATACAGATTTTGTGATGTTTAGCAAATATTCTAAATGTCTCCTGCAAATGCAAGTACATCATCTACAAGGAAGCATGCTGTGGGATTAAACACAACACAAAACTCGAGCTGTGTGTCCCTCAGGACTACCCCAAACACTCTTGTTTAAAACAAACAGCTGCCAATATGCTAAAGTCAGCTTGGTGTTTATGACGTATTTGCCTGATGTTTTGACAGGTAAATCTTTGGTTTTAAATTGGTCATCCTGTGTGCTTCTTCACAGATGACTCCAGAGACTGATGGTAGTATATGGAGTCTTTCACCTGTAAGGTGTTTGGTCTGTATCTACAGTAAGGAGAAGTGCGAAGTCTTCCATATCTCTTTTTATTTTCCCTGTACATTTATGGTGAGGAGAAGACAGAAGGAGCTATTTAAAGTATGCAACAGAATGTTTAATTACTTGCAATCCTGCATGCCATTTAGGGCCTTAGTTGTTCAGCTGAAGCTCACACAGGCAGTGAAACCCATCAACACTGGCATTAATTGGAACCCCTGTGAACAATTTCAGCATTTGTCTTTCTATCTACCACTTCAAAGTGGAGTGTTGCTCTGTCAAAAAAAGATACCTCCCCCCAAGTGACAATGAAACAGAACATTAGCACACTGTGGAGAAATTCCTGTTGACTTCATCATATATAGATTGAATTTGGGTTCCAATGCTGTCTGTCAGGATCACTCAAAAAGGAATTTTCGTAAATCCTGAGTGTTTTCTTTTACCAAAGAAGACCACCTTCATGCATAAAACTGCTTCTTACGTGAAGTCGTATGCTCTATTTTATTAAAAGAGAAAACAAAAATAGGACAAGACTCCACCTTAGAATTCATAGAGTTCTGACAGAGGTTTTTAAGAGCTCTGGACAAACCAAAAACCATAACAGGGCTTTTACTGTCAAACAAGCAAGGAAAAGATGAGATGAATTCTTTTCCTCTCTGTAATTTAACAGTTGCTCCAGTGGAAAGAAAAGCACTAAGCAGGTTAAAAAGCTTTGAAATATTTATTTGCTTTCCATAATAACTGTATGTATCCCAGCTATAAACAATTATTGATGCTGGTTCAGATCACAAAGTGATGTGACAGAAGTAGTGTGTAGTTTAATAGAAAACTATAATAACAATGAACAATGTAAACAACTAAATCAATTTTTATAGATATACCAGTAAAAGATCATACATGACATACAGACCTGGCTTGATCCTAC
The DNA here is from genome assembly GCA_013400655.1 of Mystacornis crossleyi. Taxonomy (NCBI): domain Eukaryota; kingdom Metazoa; phylum Chordata; class Aves; order Passeriformes; family Timaliidae; genus Mystacornis; species Mystacornis crossleyi. Next base: position 68,249 of record VYZQ01044266.1, read on the forward strand.
AGATTTTTCTAGCTGTTCTTGTTGAGTATAGCAGGTATTTATGCTCTAGAGTTTCTGACACGGACTAGTAAAAGCAGCATTGCACTGAACTTTATAGTGTTTCTTCCATGATGAGAGGCAAGTAGATAATACCTCTGCCTGCTGTTCCTCTAATATGCATTTCCTCGGTTGGGACTCAGGTATTATCATTTCTTCCATTAAGCTTTGAGTCATGGTCTTTGCTTAATCGGGAAGACTTGGTTGTCCTTCTGCAGTCAGTGTTCTTTCTAAACCTCAGCTTTGATTACGAGCTGAAAAATTTTACGTGTAGAAAGTGCTTGATGCTGCCAACACACTGGCTTTTCAGAGACAATGCCAAGTATTTTACTGTAAAGGCAGACAGGGATGCACATACTCCAACAAAAAGCCAGGTAAACAGTTAAAGATGGATACCAGCAGAAGCAACAGATTTTCCTACTAATGTGAAATAGTGTGCTTTAAAAAATCTATTTGAACATCTAAGTGTCAATAAATAAAAATAGTGCTGTAGATAGCATTTGTCTGCAGGGACTTAGAAGCACTTTTTGATTCAGATTGTCTGGTAAGAAATTACCACTTCACTTACAAGGGAGTGTGCTGTGGGATTAAAAAGGAACACAATACCTAAGCCTTTCTCTGTCTCAGAACTATCTCAGCCGCTTAATCACCCCCTTGTAATAAATGGCTGCCTATATTCTGAAGAAGGCTTTGCTCTTTTTGGTGAGAGTCAAGCACGCTGTAGGGACTACAGCACCTGAGGAAATTTTTTTTTTCTGTAAATATTTATTTTCTCATTCTCAAAAAGCTAGTCCATGTAAGCTTTTCCATAGCTGACTGGGAAAAAAAAAGTTCCTTACTACCAGTAACATATCTGGTACCTTAGAATACACCGTATTTGGGGACATGAGTAACTGAAACACTTGCTTAAATGTACAACTGGCTCTAGATATCAGGGGTCCCAGCCAGCCTCGTCTCAACAATCTTCATCCATTTCACTGAACTAAGGGTTCCAAACTAAGAGCACAGCCAAAGTATAAAAGCCCAGGATATCACACTACAGAGCCAAACTTTCAGATTTTGCCCATGCAAATCTCCCTCACATTTCTAATATCATCAGCACCTTGCAGAACTGAGTGCCTGTTTTCTGACTGATCCTTTCAAAGAGAGAAATGCCATCAGAATAATCTGAAATACAAACTGCATCTGTAGTGACAACTTGACGCTTTGGTTCTTTTCCATAGGTTTAAATTTGGTTCTTGTGAACAGGATTAAGTTGCATACTTTCAAGTGTTGGAAAGCATCTGACAGCTGAGCCAGGGAAAAGATAGGCAATATTCTTGTTTTGCTTTTAATTCCTGTAAAGAAGAAACTCATCTTTCTTGTTTTTAATGAACAAGCTCTTTTTATGTGGGACAATAAATTTCTCTTTCAAGAAACCTTGCTTCAGTGAACCAGATGCTTCCCTGAGCAGTATGAGAAGCAGTCAAACAGTCCTGCAGACTGTTCGTGACTGGGAGTGGAAATGGGAAAGGATGGAGACTGTGGTGTTACAGAGAGTATTGATTGATTCTTGCCCCTAAAAGATGAGTGAGGAACATAATTTGAGGTAAATAAACATTCATATTGTCTTCAGTGAATTTAAATTTGTTGGACTGGGTGGCTGCATTAAATATAGGCACAAGTGTTGTTGTCCAAGGGTCACCCCTTTACAACATGCATATTGCAACAAAACACATACTTGTTACTGGCCTTGCTGCAGAATCCTCATATGCTTTTATTCAGACTGGGCCTGATTTTATGAGGAGCTAATTCATCACCAAACTCCCTTTAAGTTCAGTGGAAACTGAGGTCCTGAAATTATTTTAAATATTGTGTTTTATAGTAACTTTTTTTTTAGCCTTTCATTTCCAAGTCATCTTTGAAGCTTTGGTACTGCTATGGCTATAAGGAATGGTTTGCTCCATTTTAACCTTTCACTTTTTATTAACAAAATCAAAACCAGGACAATTAGATACCTCCTGATTTTCATTTATTTTAATATTAAGGGAATGTTTGAAATGGTACAAGTCTTGGGGAAAGTACTTCAAGCCGTGGCTGCTGCAGCACTGGGGTTCTGGTCACAGACATCAAAGATAACTTGAAAAGAAGAAAAAAATTTGAAACCGATAATTCTTTACGTTTGGGGATATATTTAAATAATTTTGTTACATATATATGAAAAAAATGCTAAGAAAAGAGAATTGAGTACTGTTGAAAACCAATATTTTAAATGTACAACTAAGCTGTTTTCCAGTTTTTTCTTCTTTGGGGAAGACACAAGAAATAAAACTGTATGGCAGCAGTGGAAGATTGAGTAAGTAGGTATTTAGGAGAATGCCTGCTGAAGAATCTTTGCCACTGGCTTCCTGTATGACCATTAGAAAATTACTTATTACATGTTGTTGTTCCTAAACTCAGATTTTTCTACCTCAAACTTCTGTGCACTAACAATAGATAGATGTGAATATCCCATGTCTTAAATGCTTAAGCCAGAGCGCTTGTTGTTTATTGCCCAAAAAATGGCACATTAAAGTAAAACATGGCAATAGATATGTATCGTATCTGGAATCTCTCTACTGCTCCCCTTATGTGGAACCTGAATAATGTAGCCTGATATCGATTAAAAAACCAGTAAAGTTATAGTATTGTCAATCCTCTCTTCACTCCTTTTGTTTGCTGTGCCTCTCCTATCTTTCTTTTTCAAAATACTTGGGATTGATCCTATGGCTGAATTTATGACTCTCTGAAGGGAATTTTGTGTTTGTATTTGTAAGCACTCCATACTTTTCATACCAAGACTTAAAGACTGGTAAGGAAAATTCTGTTGTTCAAAATTCCACGGCAGTGTTGGACTTTTGAAGAAGTTTTGAGGATTTTGTGAGCATGAAAGATGAAAACATAATTAATTGATAACTAAAGATAGCCTTTGCCCTAAAAAGTGTTAGGGCTACACTCAACCAAAACTTTGCAGAAGGCAAACATATGAGCTATTAGCAACTAATAGGGTCTTGAAGAAGGTGAAAAATAAAGAAGAAGACTGGCCAGATGCTAGCAGATTTAGTCAGCAAATACTAGACATTCAGTTATTTTATTAAAATGCCTCCTTCAAAGATTAAACCCACTAATAATTTAGAACTTTGAGAAGTTATTTTAATTATTATTTTTGTACCTACCTACATAAACACTCTAAGATTATCAACAAGGTCTCTTATTTTATTACATTACTAAGAAAAGAACTGACGTGTTTGAAACAAAGTGTATTAACATACTACTTTTTCTGCTTTGGGGGAATTTAATATAATTTTAAGAGTATCAGAACTGAATTACTATGCTTATCAAAAACTTTAGGTGCTTCGTAGTAAATCACAATAAAGGTATAATTTAAATATTTGAACAGCTTCAAACTTTGTTTCTTTACCAGTCACATCGAAGGTGTCATTGGCATAGACACATCACCTGAGCTTTACATTTTGAATGGAGGCTTCTGAAAACTGCTGAATAACAATATGTTTAGTAGCTGAGGTATGACAATTTTCATTTAAATTGGAATAATCTTGGTCTTTGGGGCTTGGACTACTGATATCTCATTATAAATTCCATTATCAAGTATTAATAGTGAAAAGACTGTAGCCATCAAATGCAGAGTTCATGGGAACAAGACAGAACATGCACATCACAGGAGCATCGATAGAAGGCCTTGATCCCAAGCACTGAGTTGCTGTTTTTTCACAGCTTTCTCTATAACAACTTCAAAATCTCCCTGACCACTATTTAATGAATGTAAAAGTAGGATTGTTTCTCACTGCATGTAATATTTTTCATTTACCTACATTGAATTTCATCTGCCACTTAACAATTTAATCTCCCACTCATTTTTTTTTTTGTAACCAGCCCTTGTCTTTATTCCCCCAAGTAATTACAATGTTTATTTAGGAAATTCTCATGGGAGCCTAGGTTCCCTTCTTCTGCCTGAGTGCAGTCTGTAGAACAGCAGAGGTCATTCTGTCCCAGAAATAAAAAAAAATCAACAGTAATAAATGAGAAAGAAATCCCACTGTCTTTCTCACAGCGGCTTTACCTTCCCATGGCTTTCACTCCCTGGGGTGACCATTGTCAAACAATTCCTTCTGCCCCTCAGCTGTTCCACTCAAGTTCATGATTCAGCCTGAAGTGGTTTCCCTTTCACTAAGCTTGTTTTCTCTTGTGCTTCTGCTCCAGATGTCTGTCTGTATATCTCAATGCCATGGATGCCAGCCTCCATCAAACCAGGAGGAGGTCTGTGGGTTGAGAGGGGCTGCCTGGCCACAAGAAGGGAAGACAGGAGAGAAATGAGGGAGTGAGTTCACACCCTTGAGATCTGTAACCAAAGGTCTTGTGACCCCTGTGTCACGAGCATCTCTGGCATCTCCTAAGAAGAACACAGTAGCTTCCAGAAAGATAGGTCCAGCCATGCCCTCCTGCCCCAGAAGTCAATCTATTAAAATTGTCTGAGTGCTCATTAGCAACCAGGATGGTTGCTTC
>VYZQ01044266.1:95464-118389 GCA_013400655.1 Mystacornis crossleyi
TCATGCTTCAATTCATGAATTGAAGGGGGGGGGGGGAACCCACACTACCACTACTTACAGACACCTCTTGATGAAAGAAAAGGTAAAAGCTGTTACCAATCAAGCGTAACTTCATGGAATTGACTGATGGCACTGAAAAAAGAATTTGCAAGATCAAGGGAGAAAATAATCACCGTCCCTGAGTATATTTATTTTTGATTGAAAAACCTGAATATGCATGTTTCCTTTTAAGTTCTAAAATCTGTATCTAAGAACCTGCTATAGCACCAGCACATTAAAACACCTAAGCTGTTTAGATTAGTATGCAAACTGTTTATTCAACTGAATGTACTACATATAGGATGTTTATATACCCCACTCTGTTTATATAGGTCACGATTTGGTTTAAGCAGAGAAGAACCAGCTAAAACTTACATGAGACATTGTGTTGATAGTCTGGGTTTTCTTTTCCTTTTAAATCTCCCTTAAATAGGTGTCCCTCTAGCCTCTGTAGATGACTTATAGCAGCAAATGCACAAATGAAATAATGTTTTTTTCCTGTCAGCCTACACCTACAAGACCTATATGTCCCAGAAGCAGGATGTTACTTTCTGTAAGTGTCTCTGGTAATGCTGTGTCAGTCCAACATATGCCTTTGGCTGCTGACAACTTTCATTTCTCTATCACTTAGAGTGCTCATCCATGATACAAAAATTCCCATCATACTGAACTCCATTATCTAAATGAGATGAAGCATGGAGAGCAACTTTGGTTTCTCCATTTGTATGTGCAGCTTTTAGGCAGTAATATGGGTACAATGAACTTACTGGATCTGGGAGTAATGGTGTGAGATTGCTCACACCATTACTTTAGATGGAAATTGAGTCTGTGCTGTCTGCACTGAAGTCTTCTTGAGGCTCTACTTTCTGCTTTATTTTAATTCTCTTTGCCTCAAGGATAATGAATATGGAATTCTTCAAAGATCTTTCCAGCCAGAAGTCATTTCTTAGTCTCAGTTATGTAACACTCGGATTTTTGTCTTTGAAAAAGTTGTTTATTTATTTGCATTATTTTTCTAATATACTAAATTATGAGCTACCCTGTGTGCCCTAACCCTCTGGAGCAATTATTTTAAAGCTGAAACCTAGTAGCAAGAGCTTTCATTTAATCAAATTTTCATTGTTCATGCATTCCAGATTAAGAGCTTGATTCTCTCCTATTCACTTATACATTGTAACTCCAGGCTTTTCTTTGTCAGTGAGCTTTGGAATTAATTTCAGCTCTGATCACTGGCAGTCGGAACTTTTCAGTTCTGCAATTTTATCAGCACTTGTTCTTTTGTATTATGATACCACCTGAGAAAAGTCAGACCCCATAACACAACGTGGTGTGCTGACACAGACCATGGAGATGGTCCCAGGCCCCACCACCTTGAAACAGTGTAACATGTTGCTTTAAAATGATGAAACAATGTGCCCAGCAGATAATATTTCATTAATTAGTTTTACTGCCTGTGAGAAGTCATACAATGAGGATCCCATTGCTGGAAGAAACAAGTCAAGCACACTAGAGAACCACATTTAAAGTACAGTGAACTTAAGGTTATCAGTTTGTGGCTTAGATTCAGACAATATGCACAGATAAGAGGTAAGCATCTTATGAGGGAGAGATAAATATGTGTAAAAATAACTATTTATCTAATACCCACAAATTGGTGCAAATGCAAGTGACCAACCTTCTTAGGAAAACAGGTCTTGCTCCTTCACAAACATATTATACAGCTCAACTTCCTGACACTTTACAGCATGGTGTGTCCCAAACTGGGAAATTAATTGCATCAGGAGACACAAATGACCACAATCCCATCACTTTTGAAATCATATCTATGATTCACCTTGACTTAGCTTTGGCTGAGCACCTCCTTTTATAAGTCACACCACACCCACCTATGAATATAGCAGCACAATAAGCAATCTATAAATTATTCCATTTATCTCTGTTACAAGAAGAATAGGAGTTATTAGTCCTACTCTTATATTCTTGAATGATATCCAGGGTAGGAAGCAGGTGTGTGTTTATTTTTACAATGGAGGAGATGGCAGAGAGGGGAACAAATACAAGGTTCATTCTAAATCCACAAAATAAAAGTAGTTCGACAATTTGCGTTTTGCCTTGGATTGCATTTGACTATCTTTTGAGAAATTGAATTTTCTGTACTTGATAGTGAGCTACACATTCAAACAGATGCCCACGGTGAAGTTCTATAGAGTTGGATTAAGTGTGTTGTATATTGTCATGCAAGAAAGTGAAATTTTGAACTGTCAACACATTTCATCCTTGCATCATCTCCTTGATATCCATTCTGAAAATGAATATGGTTTAGCAGACTGGAAATTCAGTTCAACTGAAGAAGATGGTGTGTAAACCCAATCTTTATCTTACTTTGTGAAAGACATATAAGTTTAGAAACACTGAAGAAATGGGTTTTTGTCAAGATGGCTAAGTTTCAAATTCCTTTACTGTTTTGCCTGCATTTGACATGACTCATGAATGTAGAGTTTGATTCAGATGGAGGGACAGCTTCCCACAACTAGAGTTAGGGCCCCTTGGCTGCAGAAGAATAAGACAGGAGCTGAACAGATACCATATAAAGTGTGAAATTCATAACTTCGATGATTTAAATACTCCTGGCCCTGAAACAATTAATTTGTCTTCTGCTGATTGCAAACAGAAGCCCTTCTGAATTCGTATCCAGATCTGGACTACTTATCTGGCCTTCAGGGCACTGACAGCAGAGGAAGGAGACAAATGCACATAGAACAGGCAACATGAAGTAAACAAAAAGGAAGAGAAAAGCTGGGTACACACCAACTAACCAGGAATCCTGGAAAATAAAGTTCTGCTCTTGTCAGTATCTGGATTTTTGAGATTTATGATAGAAGAGTGCAATGTATTCAGTGTGGGACTGTAAAAATTCAGGGCTATGTCCTCATTGGAGTGGAAGTAAGCAATCACAGTGGCACAGACAAATGGCATACCACAGCAGTAACACAAGTGCTGCAGTGTTTAGTTCCCAAGCAAAGTGATCTAGAAGAGAATTCATCTTGGCTGTGATCCTCATTACAGGCAGACCGAAAGTGAAGGAGTATGGCACCTCGACAACTCAAATCCCTTCATTGTCAACAGATGTGAGCACAGCTGCTCACACAATACCGGTGTTGAAATGAGCACTCAAGCATGGGCTGACATGTGTTTAGGGCAGAACAGGACACAGTGAGTGTAGAAATCAAACTGGGGGTTGGGAGAACAACACTTTCTGTTCACAGAAGGACCGATCATATGCTTAACAGGTTCAATCTGTTCTCATCCTGATATAGTAGCATAACCACATGGCTTTGTTATCCTGATGCAGCCTAGTCAAATGAAAGGGATTTTTCAAATTAGAACCATATTCCAATAGTTGACTGTAATCCGTAATTCCATGTTTCTCTCTATCGAGATGCTTCAGGGCTGTATCGTCTCTGTGATACACAGTGTAGTTTGGGTTAGAGGCAGGAGAACACCAGGTTGCCCTGGCTGTTGGGAGATACTTCCACAGATTCCCTTTTCCTCTGTCACGAGGGATTTGGATTTTTCCATTTAGTCCCGAGATTTTTCTCTTGCAAGATGTGGCTTAACAGAGTGGTTGTGCCCATTACTTTGCTGTAACAGAAAAGAGAAAAAAGAGAACTTGTTGTGTCGTGGGAGTTTTTAACATGGGGGTTAAATGCTTTTACCAGCATTAAATGTATGTAGGTCTTTTACTGAGCCTTTCTTCTGTTCCAGTACTACCCCTGATATTTGCTTTCCTCCAGCCCCTACCCACAGCTGCTCCAGCCATAAAGTCTCTTATTTCCAAGCCATCTTCCAAAGCAAAGTCTCATGCAGGATCTTCTCTCCTGATAACTTCACAGTTTTTAGTTTACTGAGAACTGCTTCATCCTGCTGTGGTAAGAAATGCTTCACAAAGAGTGCACCACTGCAGTGCTAATATGTAGTAATCATAAAAGTGAATTTTTCCTATATATCATAGCTGTTCTTTAAAGATTTGAAAACACATCATGAACACCTTTCATTGTCCCCTGTTTTACAATAACCCATTCCCATTTGGTAAGAACCTAAGTTATTCCCTTTGCAAATGGCATAAAAAATTTCAGGTAAAGTTTTAAAAATTTGATAAGCCTGACACAACACCAAAATTCCTATTAAAAAATAAAAATATACAGTCTCTCTTTTTGCATGATGTAACTCCCTCATTCATAAATATATGCTTTTTAAGGTTCTTGAATAGGAAGCTGGATGTATAACATGAAGCACTTAAATTTGGCTTTGTTAGAGGGACTTTGCTCAAGGTGATATAACGATTAAGTGGCAGAATTGGAAACAGACCCAGGTCTTCTAGTTCCCACAACTCAGAAGAGTCACTGGCTCATACTACTTCCTCCCAGGGTCAATCTATATTTAATGTGAGCATGGTATCATTCAAAGAAAAAATAAATTATTCCAAAACTTAGCATGCATAATTTAGTTTACACAAAATTGACACTTTTCCTAGACAGAATATAAAATCTGCGCAAGTATTCAGCAGTGCTGTGAATGCTGTAAAAATTAGAAGCTAAAATGTGCTTGAATTTCAAAGGGAAATAATGCTGGGGCACATTTCATGGCCATATATTAGTGCAAAATTCAGAGCTGATTCTTCAACTGAGTTAATCATAAGGAGAGCTTCCTCTGATATAATTTTGGCACAATTTTCACCCTACTATTTTTCTATTCAAGTAATTCTTCTGAAGAAATCAAACTATTGATGAAATTAATAAAATTATTAAAATAATAGTTTTAAAATAAAAGTAGTCTATCATAATATTTTGTATAAGAAATTATTTGTGNAAGGTCCCAAAGAGGTCCCAAAGAGCCCTAATATGAATGGTAAATAGAAAGTGACTGCCAATTATTCTGAGATATACCTGAGAATATTTCCTCAGACTTCTTGAAAAGCAATGTTACTGCCACACAGCTACAGTACACCTTTTGATTGCTTAGTTTAAAATATTTCAGAAGTTCTTTGAATTTTCTAGTTTTGGCATGTTCATTAAAAAAAAAAAAAAAGAAAAAAACCAACAACAAGATCATCAGTATTCACAGTTATATGAAAATCACTTTCAGCTTGTTGAAATATCTGCTAAGCTTTTCTCCACTTTTAGTCATTCTACTAAACTCAGTGTTATCTCACCAGCTGAGCCTGAGAGAACAAAACAGGCTAGTAACAAAATGATGCCCTAACATTTACACTTCAAAGGAGTTTTACAAAGAGCAAACTTCTCATACTTAATGCCACTGATTTATTACTCCTTAAGAAGTCATCTTATGCCCCAATCCTTATTATTCATGGACTTGTGAGGAAACCCAATGTGTTCAAAGTGGCTCCAAGTACATGAAGTAAATTGTAGCATCAAAGCTCTGAACTCAATGAAATTGCTCTATGCACGAACTCATTATGATGTGTTTGCAGGGCAGTGATCTCTATGAGCATGTAGGGCACTGTGATCTTGCCTTTGATTTCTCCAAAGGCCTTGCTAATTTCCAAAAATATGCCACAGGACTAAGAGGATCAATTACTCGTGTTAGGAGTATGTAGGATCTGCAACGAAATGTGCCGCCAAAGGAAAGTAGGAGATTAAAGAAATCAGAGAGTAGCAAATTCAAAAATTGCTCAGGGAATTTAAAAATATTATGGAAATAAATTTTACTTAGTCAAAAAAGTGTGAGAGAAGACCCAATAATGTCTTCAGGTTTTGGTCTTCCCGGGCTGCTACCAATGGGGAATTTTTTCTTGACTTTAATGGGAGCAGGAGCAAGTTCTTTTAACTTTGGAAATTATCTGATCTAAATTGTGTTTGACAGTAGAATAAAGATCTTGAAGATATCTGACCCAATTATTTAATGCCTATGGTGTTCCATTTACATGTCAAAGCACATGAGATACCACAATTGAGTACTCTGTGGGGAGGATCTTTCCACTCTGAAGATAAACTCATGCTTTGCTCAAACTACCTTTCCCAGAAAGTGATATGTGAGAGTCAGTTTAATATGACCTTTGCTTTTGAATCAGCAAATAAAGGAAGAACTGAAGGAGCTCAATGCTGAGTTTAGTTTAAAAAGTATGTCTGTGGAATGCCAAACTAGTATGACGATAAAATATCCAAGAAGAACATGCATATATTTTGTGTATTTAGTGTGTAGCAGAATGAAACATTTGGATACTAAATGGAAAGGCAATTACTATTTAAACATGTGAGAAAAAATATTTTGGGAGTTTCCATGTACTTTTCCAGTAGACACCTCTCAAAAGTTCACTGCTTTTCAAGTGCGTCATTGAAATTATGAGACAAAATTATTTAAAATAGAAAGAGAGGTTTCCATTTTAATAATTGTATCTCATTATTTTCTGAATATGATGCCTTCAAGAATGTATTTAGCTTTAAACACAGCATTTAAGTACATACTGAGGTAAAGCCCTTCAACTTTTGAAAGGACCTTCATGTAGTTTCTGTTGCTGAGTTATGAAGTTGATTTTCCTTTGCCTGTATGAGAAATTTCAAAACTTAGTGTTGCGTCATGCTGGAGAAAGCTGAGTATACGAAGTAAGAGTTCTGATTGTTGCTTCACATCTTCTTCACAGACATTCATTAGCATTTGTAGAAGTCAAATACATGATGATGTGAAATATAGTCCTTTGTTTACACTAGCATGAGTAACTTGTACACCATTTTTACATAGACTTAGCTAAAATTTAAATATAGGATTCAAAATGCTAGACACTGGAGGATCAGGATTTGGAATTGTAAAGTTTACTGGGACAAAGGGCTTTGGATGTAAATTAGTAAGATTGTTTCATTAAAATTTCTCATATAAAGTGCATCATAGGTTTCTAGCAAGACCTCAACTCCTTAACATACTAGCTAATGAATACAACACACTTCCAGTGCTCTCCAAAAAGCAAAAGAACTGTTAATGAGATAGTTCTAAATTTCCCCCCACAAAAAAATGAAAACACAAGAAGTTTAGAAAAAAATATATTCCAAAGTCTTTCTGAACTTGAAAAATGTTCCAGGCAGTTCTTATCTAAGGTGTTAAACAACAGTTCCTGCAGTAAAGTAATAGCAGAACAATTTTTTCAGTAAGAATATATAAATGTCAGTAATTCCTCAGTTTTTGCTTTAAAATGCTTATCTAGGTTCAGTTCAATTCTTAGCTTGTAGAGAATTTCTTCTGACAATTACTAATTAGTCTTTTGGAAGTCAAAGATATTTATTTCACTGTTTGCCCCTCATGCAGGTCTAGTGAGCTATAAAAATTCAGAGAGACTGAGCTATAAAGATATAGAGGGATAGATTCCCATCTGGTTTTGGTGCAACTACATTGATTTACATCTGCTGAGGACTTTTATTCCCCACAGGTTTTATTTCTGAGTGCTTTGTAAAACTTTTTACATTTTTATCATAAAACATTTGCAACACACCATACGTGAAAACATAATCTTTCTTATCAGAGGCAATAAAGATATCCATAGAATATAATTGTTCTGCTTAAGATGAACCAAAGATTGATCTGTAATTGTACGATTAGCAGCAGGCTGTGTCTTTGCTAGTCTCACACACCAGGTAGAATTGCCCAGGGATGAGGCAGAATTTGACTGCAGATTTTGCAGCTCCTTGACAGGAGGCTGAGTGTGAGAAAGTGAAAACAACTCCCCTTCCGCAGGCCCAAGCAACAATCCCAATGAATCTCACTCCAAGCATGCATTGCCTAAGCTCTTAAGAAATCTCAGCAGAGCCCTCTACCAAAGATCTCCTCGGCACTGGGGGAACTACCCTTAGAGGTGTCCCAGTGATGCAGGGAGGTGCTGTGCCTGCCAGCTGGCAGCCACACACCGCCCTGGACCTGTCCCACTAATGGTGCCGGGGACACCGCACTCGGGCAGCTGAGATTCCAGCCCCAGCCTCTGCCGGCTCTATCCACCAGTTCATACAAGGTTTGCTGAAAGGAGCTTCTCCCATGGCCCAGCCGGCAGAAGTGGAGCTGCTCATGGCTTGTTGGGGAGTTGGGATCCCTGCTCTGAAGTTGTCAACAACCTCCTGGACAGGCAGAGGCCAAGTGCCCAATTGAAACACTGCTCTCTACAAGCAGCATGCCTGTCTACTGTAGCAACAACAGCAATCCACAAAAATAACAATTTCACCTGAAGGTGTCCCTTGCAAAATGTTTAAATACCAAATATAAAATGAAATTATGTATTAAAAAAAAAAAAGCTGGAACTGTGCTCAATTTTGTTGTGACAGAACAAGTCTCTCACCATTTTCCCAAAAATGGTAAGATAAGTGTACACAATTATTCCTTCCTGTTAAGAAAATGACAGATTTGTAGGTAATATAGCTGTCTGCTTTAGCAATGCCTTTCACAGTTACAGCTTGATTAGAGCAAGAGGCAGCAGGCCTGCCCTTACCACAGAGATGGCTATATGTTGGACTGTTACAAATAGCCAAGTGCCTTATGATGTCTTATTAATATGCTAGCACGAGAAGAAAACAGAGAATAGACAAAAGAGCTGAGTCTGTTCCATTTCATGAGAAACATGGGAAACCACCAAGCAGAAAACAAAGGACACCTCAAGCTCCCTCCCTTTAAAATATTTCCCAATTAAAATGTTAAGCAAATACCATTGGGTTCAGACTGTTTACACAAGGCTGGTCTTGTCAAAGAATAAATGCTGGCAGGGCAGGCTAGAAAATGCCAAACTCTCTCATCTTCTGTATACCTGTAAAAAGCTGCATAATTAATAGAACAGCAACTTTAGACAGGCCCCAAGGGCTAGAACCACAAAATCATTTCGACCCCTCGTCATGCCTACCTCCAAAAGGCAGAACCTCCAAATTCTTTGCCAGTTGTTCCTTAATCCTGCAGTACCTGAATAGACTCACTGCCACGTTTCCATCAGTTACTGTCTCCTAGTGCGTATATGAATGGTGCCGTGCCATGCCATGCCTAGAAGTCCCTGGCTGTGCAAGCGCAAGCAGCACCAGGGTCACCTGCCGATGCCCACCAGGCAGGCAGCACTCCTGGCTCACCCCACACCTGAAGCATGAGCAGCTGGCACTGCAGGGGCTCAGAGCCCTCCTCTCCCAGCATGTGGTCCATGACTGCTGTGAATGCTGCACACTTTCATCCTCTCAGGAGGGCAATAGTTTTCATTTAACCTGTCTGCTCTCGGGAGTCCAGCTCAAGACCCAGCTTTGTTTGCTTTCTCTGGACTTCTGGGCCTCCTGGATACCATTGGGAAATGGATTTCAACCTGCAGTTTTAAGGCCAAAAGAATAATGTTAAGAATATAAAAAAAAACAGAGGCTTAGAGGGACCATAATGTTGAAGTAAAAATGAACTCCATCAGGACCACGGGAGAAAGATACCAGTTGCATTTATTTGCCCTTGAGAGAACCACACACCATAACAAGTAAGCTCTCTTCCTAAAGCACTGCTGCTGCCATCCCAGTGCACACTGCAGCCTGCTCTCCATATTTTAGGGCAAACTGGTGAATTAAAAAGGAATTTTGAGCTGGGTTGTACACTAATCTTTAATAAACATATCACAGTGTATAAATCTTTATAGAAGTGAAATCTTTGTGCAGCTACTCATCCACCAATACTTGATAGTTTAAAAAAATCATTATAAACTAATAACAGTTAAAATATTTTCTTTAGATTTAGTGTAGTGTTCTCTTTACCAACCCAGTGAATGAGGAATGCTGACAAACCCCAAAACTCCAAGGCTGGTAAGCAGTTACAAAAGATAATCAGAATTTAAACACCTTAGCCTCTGAATATTCATACAGCTCAGTAAATATTACGCATTTATTAAAAATCTATTGCCATCCTTCCCAGAGGCAGAGGACATACAATGCCTGGCTGGTTTAATCAGCTTCCCTACAAATGAATGGTTTCTTAAAATGCAGAGTCAGTATTTCCTCTCAAGACATCACTGGGCGAGCTGACCTCTTTAAACACTTTATTATAGTGAGTCTGTACTAGCCCAGTAACCCAACTCCCTCCTTAGACAATTAAACCATGCATATAATAAGTTTCCCTTGAAGGCTCTGTGAAAGGCTGAGAATTGTAAATGGAGGTATTAACAGCATCTTTTAGCTGTGTTCTGTGTCTCATTCCTGAATCAAATTTTTTTCCTGAGGATGTGTTTCCATGTCTCTCTCGCTGTCTCAGGTAGAAACAGAATCTAACAACAGGGTACTATGCTAGTGTCAGCTTATTGTTTAGCTAATTTCATTAGAGCTAACATTCAGAGATATTTGATGTTGAAATATTTAAGGGAAAAAGCGAAGTGTTTTGGGATGTTTTATCAAATTATGCATGTTTGCATCAAAAAAATATGGTTGTTTAACTTGATCATCTGGTTTCTGTGTTTTATCTCAACAATAAAAAAAAAGGGATTGCCTGAACATCTCTTTGTAAAATATATCAAAAAAGCTAAACAAAACCAAGAACTGGGTATTTCCTTTTAATACCATAAATTAACTCAGTACAAAAGCAGAATATTTACATCAAAGGAGCACTAGCTTGTGTCCACAGGGTTAGATTTTCATATTCAGTGGCCTCTCTAGTTAACACAAATTCAGTAAGGTATTTTGGTGGTACATACTCCTATTATTAACTTATTTAAAAACACTTGTCTGAAAGTCTAAAGGGCAACTTTTAGCTCAAAAGTTTTAGTGTTCATCAGCCAGGAAGATGCTACTTTTTAAGAGATATTATTTAATTTGACAAGATGAATTCCTTTTTTAGCAAATGTGTTTACCGTTCTTAGCAATCAACAAGGTATTTGGATGGTCCAGTTCTAAACGTAATCCTGTAATTCTCCTTATTAATTAGTTCTTGCTTAATTTTATTTTACACCATTACCTTTATATCCACTTGTCTTAAACCTGCTTTCTTCAGAGAATTACATAGGAATCTGCGTTGCTTAAATAACTTGGTTTCTTTAGAAATAATATCTACTAGATATTAAATCTGACAACAAATATTTATTTGGGTTTTCTTTCAGATTTGTTCTGGCTTGTTAGAAAGCATCCCAGAATGAGTCAGAGTGAAGATCAGGGTAATTTAAAGTAATTTTCTTTTATTATGTCTGGTTCTTTTATGGGAAATCCTTTCTTTGGCGGGATCTGCAGCACAGCCTTGCATTTCTGATTAAAACATTAGCCTAGACTGGTCAGTTCAGACCTCAGTCCAAGATTTTAGATTAACCCTTTTTGCTTTATGCTGTTCAGTGAAAATAATAAGGTTACTTATCGCATTTGTCAACTATATATGTAGGCAAAAGTTTAATAAAGAAACAAAGACTGAATAATTATTTTTAGTGATATCAGGTTACTGCTACATTTTTCTTCCTCCAGTATTTAATTTCTCTGTAAATTTAATTTAATATAATTTTACTTTATTTTGGTTTGTTTTATTTTGGTTTGTTTTATTTTGGAAAGGCTCAGTCACAAGATTGGTGTTCTAACACTTTTTATGTGATACAAACTATTTCCCTGTTTTTCCAAAGATGAAGTTATTTTTTCCATTAACTCTTTTTCAAAGAGCAGCTTAAGAAGCTCATTAAGACTGCTTCACAAATAACATATAAAATTAGATAAAATTCTTATTATATCTATTTACAACAGCAGAGAAGAATAAAAGGAATTAAAGCTATATATCTTGTTATGAAAACTGTTCTGGAACAAATGGAAGCTTAAGGTAAAACCTGGTGCCATTTATCATATCTATTATTTTTCTGTAGCTAAAGACGGAAACATATTTTATTTGGAAGAAAAGACACTTTTATAAAGCATTTTACCCAAACCGCAGCAATCAGCCAACATATCCTACGTATATTTTATCTTTCAACAATTTTCAAAAATACTAGCACAATACATGCAAGAACCTTTTCCATGGTTCTGAATATAAGGTAGTATAGATGCATGAATTAGCACTCAAAATATGTCTTCTGTTTCTAAAGACCTCTGTGTACAACATTCAGGAAACAGAAACACAGACCAATTCCCCATATTAATAGACTGCTATCCAATTTGATAAGAATTAGAACTATTGTCTGAATTTAAAAGCAGTGACTTCCATCGAGCCTTGATTTTGCTCCTATTTTGAGTAAAATATTTTTTTCAGACCTTTAAAAATCCTGCTAAAGAATGTATTTTAAAATTGTATGAGGAATTACCATTAATTTTTCACACTCTTCCTCATGTGGGTATCCTAGCTATTTGGTTGTGCACACAACAGATCATAATTGGGGTATTTGAAATGTTGTACCATTTGCCATGCTACCTCCAGGATCCTTCAAAGCCAACCACATTATCATGTTTCCTTTCTTTTTTTTTATTTTTATTTGTTAGTATATCATTTTCTAAGTCTCTCTAAAGCTTCTTTAAAAAAATTTTTGTTGAATTCATTTCTTATTTACTTAGTGATCTTTTCATCTTCTTTTTGCAGATGGCTTACATTTTCACATAGTGTTAGAAAGGACTCGGGAGTTCCATCTTACTCATTTGTTTTGTCCTCGAACAGCATGAGGCTTTCAAAACCTATGTAAAAAGGACACACTTGACCTACTTAATAGCTCTGAGTGGGCAGATGATTACAAACAGAACTATTTCAAATCAATTCATGTTTTAATTTTCAGCTTGCATTTGTTATTTGAAAGGACCCAAAACAACAGACTTTCAAAAAACAGAGGACATTGTAGGGCAGGGTTCTGATTTATCTACTGATTTTGCCTTTCGCATCACTGACAACAAATTATTGTTAGGTTTAAAATTACAAGTTTGCATGAAATATCTGCATATGATGCACTACTACTGTTGCTTGTCCCATATTAATCTAAAAGCATCCTGGAAAAGTCATTGATTAGTATTTGCACTGAAGATGTTACAGTCCGTACACAGGATTTAAACATGGCTGCGCTATAGGATAGAAAGAGGTAGGACAACTCACAAGTTCATGCTGCACGTAATTTTGTGGTCGCTGCTTTATATGTCCTCGTGACAAAAGACTTACTGTTTTTTAATTGTGAAAATATTACTATTTCCATGTGATTATGTAGAAGTTGGAATTCTCTAGCAATTTAAACAAGAAAAAGGGAGAAGGCTGGCAAAATTGTGTTGTGAGAGCTCTTTCAGCCTAGGTGTTGAGTGGAAGAAATGATGGAAGTACTTATGAGAAGGGAAGGGGATTTGGAGATAAAAGCTGGAGCCATCAGCAGAGCAGGGAAGCTTGTAATGAGTAAGTGTGAAAAGGAATTAGTACAGAGCATACGCAGAGACTGTGGGGCTTATAACCTTAAAAACAATCACAAGAAAAAATGAATGTGAGATGAAACTAATAAGAGATTGAGTTAAGTGACTCAGAGACTATAAAAAGGGAGATGACATAGTCAGAGGGCCAGGTAGGAAAGATCATCATGATGACAGCAGTCTGGAATAATTGAAGAGGCAGAAATTAATACTTTAAAAAATTGCTTAGGTCTCTCACAATAGAACTATTTTTCCAATTTAATGATAAGATTTCTTACAGAAGGAACCTAAAAGCAATATATGAGATAAAGTGATACTTTTTTTATCTTCCCTGGTACTTTTAATAATCAATATAATATTATGCTTCAGAAAAACTATGTACAGAGGAAGTACAGGACTGCAGTTGTGAGTACAGGATTGATATTGGTGATCTCCAACAAATTATGCAATATAGCAGAGTTCTAAAAATATAATTGTGAGCTGTTTTTTTTTTTAATTTTTGATCAACCCAATCTAATATTTTCTGTTTCCTATGTTATCAGGTTGTTCTAGTGATCAAAGTCTTACACTTTGTGTTAAAAACAAATTGAGGTAACTATTTATTTTCCCTCTCTGAAAAAAACAAGCAATGGAAACATGCATTCCCAAGGACGAATTGTCCTAGTTCAAAATACTTTTCATAATTCCTGGAAACTACAGAATCCTACATTCCCTGAATGGCCATATCTCCCACAGTTGCAGCCTCCACCCCAAAACAATCTCTCCACCTTAGCTTCTTCTCCTACTCAGAGAGATTCTCAGGCTCCTTTTGACAGCCCCCACCCCAGGTCTGGACTTTTGTCTTCCTTCTATTCCTGAGCCCTTGAAGTTCTTGCCAAGTCTGCAGCCCAGCCTAAGCCAGCAGGCTGGTTGGCACCTGCTGGGCCACGCTGTCTGCTTCTTTGCCTTTCAGTCATGGCTGTGTCCAGATTCTCCTTGACCACAAAGACTTGATTCCAATTCCAGGCTTTAATCTTGTACTGAAGTAGTAGGAACCCCATTCTTTTTGGCTGGATAAGTCATTTCTCTTTTCTGCTTGGACCCAAATTATCTTTGCCATCAGTAAAATGGTTACCCATTCCCACGGTGTTAGTGATGGGTGAAGTGAAGTCATCACTATCATATCCTCATGCAAGGTAGGTTGTAAACCAATACAGAATAATAACACTGGATACAATGTGTAGTTTACACTTATTGGAACCACTGCTTGCCTGTTGTATTTTTAGCTTAGGGATAAAACCACACCCTGTCCTCCCTCCCCCGCCCCTTGATGGGCAAACCCAACAGAAACTCTGCAAGTTGAAACTCATGGAGCTTCCTAGCCCTTCCATAATTATTTTTATCCCCAGTGTAAAGGATGATTCAGTCATCAGTTCTCTGAAGAGAGACAAAGATAAAAAGACAGTGGAGAAGAGTATGCTGAATTGATGTTGGAGATAATCCCTTCCACATGAAGTAGGAGTGGGTATCAGAGGAACAAATGTCCAGTGGAAGCTGGAAGGGGGATGCTTTGTGGAAAGCCCTGGGGGGACTAGGGCACTCCATTATCCATGGTAGAACAGAGATAGATGTTGTCACACAGCCACTTAACCAATCATAGGAGAACAATGTACATGAGAAATATTTTTTAAAAAATCTTAAAATCTGCGCTGTGTTCTTTATATTTTTGGTTTTCCTCTTTACAAAGGCAGGAGCTGGTACTAGCAGTGCATAAGGCTGACACTGAACATAGAGATACTCCTTGCCTCAACTGTTTTTGAGTGGAAGGAGGCAGAAGAGGGTGAATCGGTGAGTAAGGTGTTAATGCAGTACAGGTCTGGGGAAGGCTGATGTGTCCTGGAACTGATGTTCTCTGCTTAGAAGAAAGAAGAAAAATGCCCTTATTTGTGAGACTTTTGTTGTACAGTGCAGCAAATGGCAAACATCTGAGACATCTGTGGCAAAAAAAGCATATAAAGGACAAAGTAAATGAAAACTTTGACAGTCCAAAAATTAAAACAGAATTAGAGATTTGAGTTTGTAATAAAGAAAAGCCAGAACAATATAGTGTGTAGAGCATGAACTGTACCTACTGTACTCTAAGATGGCCAATCTCCCTGAGAGGGATTCTCAAAAGTGACGAAGAAACATTAGTCCTATGGATATTTTTGTGTGTCTTTCTGATTCAGAAATGTAATACTAAGCCTAAAAGAGAAACCTGGTGAAATTTTAATTATTTTATAAGGTTTGAAACCCACTGCCACATTTCTACACTGGTCTCTAGTCCTGTAGGATCACCTGCTCCAGAGGATATGTGCCACAGTGGGCTGTCAAACTGCTGCCTCTGGTGGAGCCCTCAACTCCCAATAACAGGTCCATACAATCAACAAATTTATATTTTGCACAAAAGAAGGAAAACAATCTACTTATTCTAATTTCTTTTTCTTGGTTGAGACAGTCACCAAAAGGAAATTTTTACTGATCCAGGAATTAAGTGCAATGGCCAGTAGACACATAATTGAGAAATTCAGAATAAAACAGCAAACAGAGACATTAAAAAAACAAAAGTGCTGGTTTGGTAAACTTGGAGATGTCTGTAAAAAGTTAATGTCTTAATCAGCTTATTACAGTTCATACAGTTGTCATATGTGGTGTTAAAAGATTATTCAGTGAGTCAAGAGTGACCTTTATGGAAATAGCTTGTAACTCTGGGATTTGACTAACACAATTTGTCCCTGAAGGAGGGACAGTTTGCATGTAAATTTTCATTTGGATTATTTCTTGTTGTTCTTTTAATCTTCGGATGTGGCAGACAGTCCCTTGAGTTCTATTAGATGTGGAGTGGCTTTCTAGCTTACTTTATGCCAACTGGCCCTCTTCTTTGAGGAAAATTAATTTTGTTTGTACTGTTTATCTCAGTAATGCTTGGTTTTGACTAAGAGCAAATTAATTTCTGTTTCAACAGTGAGGGTCTGGTCCACCTGCTCAGTGTTTTCTGAAAAAAGCCATACTAATTTCTCAACACATTGCAAATATCCCCTCCTATGTTCTATCCCTGGTGCGGGCAACCATCTACTGATCTTTGGATATGCTTCTTTTTAAAAGACAGGTCATTCCCAAGTGACACATTAGTGAGATGCTGTAGGGATCTGTACCAAAATATCAGTGAATTAAAATTTGTATTTCACCTGTGGGTTTGGCCTAGCTGGGCAAACCTTTGCTTCTGAATGGTGTCAGCATGTCTGGGGCACGACCAGCGAAAAACACATCAGATAGTCCAGTCAGCAGAAGGCCTTTCACGAGCTCTGGGACAGGCAAAGCCTCAGCTTACCTGCTGGCTCTACTTTAGCAGGGTAATTATCAGAACAACAATAGCAACTAGCATGGAGCTCAGCTTCAAAATAAGAGTGTGGCCACATGGCTCCACACTCAACAACACTGAACCCCTTTACCGTGAATATGGAATAAACATTTATGAGATGTCGACCATTGTTTGAAACATGGCACAGAGTTGACCATTAATGGTTTGAAGCATGGCACAGAGAGTAAGGCAGGAGAATATAGAAACAAGAATGTTCCTTTTCTGAGATAGTGCTGGCTTGTCACATAGAACATGAAGGTGGTTATGCTTATCCTGAAACACATAGCCCACTGTTGGTTATCCCTCATTTGGAGAAAGAAGAGTTTTGTGACTGCACGAGAGGGATGGGAGACTAGTGATGGAAAGAGGAAAGAAAAGGACCTGAGGCTGACAGTGGCGGCCATCAGCAGCTTGACCATGTTCCCCACATATGGGAAAATATCTGAGCCATACCAGGTATGGATAACCACCACAGGATTCTGAGAGCCCTGTGATTTAAAAAAGGGGTGAACTTGAGTCTATTGGAGTGCAGTCTAACATGACTCTAGGCCATGGGTGTCACCTCAGCTTGTCACACTCTTTGTGTGACCTCTGCTGAGCTTCCTGCAACTCCCTCAGCCAAGTTCATGAGTACAAACTTGTCTAATTAACCTAATGCTGTAGGATCAGTGTGGATGCTGAAGGGCAGTGA
Organism: Mystacornis crossleyi; assembly: GCA_013400655.1. Classification (NCBI taxonomy): domain Eukaryota; kingdom Metazoa; phylum Chordata; class Aves; order Passeriformes; family Timaliidae; genus Mystacornis; species Mystacornis crossleyi. The sequence goes on from VYZQ01044266.1 coordinate 112,911, forward strand.
AAGGTAGGTCACCAAGGTGGAGTCATGAGATGATTACAGGTGCATAGAGGTCAGGTTTTGAATGCCAACTGACAGGGAGTGTTTGGGGGACCTCAAGTGCTCATTGTAGAGGTGACGGAGCTCTTCAGTGATGTAGCAGTGGGGACTGCTCAGGGGACCCCAGTGAGGATGTGGAAGGGGAGTTGCAGTGAGTTTGCTCTCATTGTGGAAACCTGCAGACACAGCCTTGCTGGGCAGAGTCAGAACAGAGCCTTCCCCAGCCCCAGAGCCATATTGAACAGCAGAAAACTGATGATGCAAGGCTTAAGAACTGCTTTCACAAGAGATGCTGAATCACAGTTTTCACTTAGTGTCTGTAGTGGCAACACTGGTTAGTGTGAACCCAGATGGCTCCCGTGTTCTGGGCATCTTGGCCATTCTGGCTACTTACTACACTTAGTGTTAAACTGTATTTTAACACACAACCACAGCAAAGTACTCTTATGTTTTCTACATGTGTGTTCATATTCTGGGGAAACTAGCTCTGTCAAATAGAAATGCTTCAGGTAAAAAAATTGCAGAAATGACTGTTTAATCTTCATTTATCCTATTCTGTTCATCAAAATAGGATACTGTTCCAATGCACTTCATTTTATGTGAACTGTGTGTTTCCTCAGGAAATTAGCATATTATGATTTCTGTTTCATGGTTGTAACTAATAAGATGAACCAGGGAAAAGACTGAAGCTAAAAGCAAACCCAAACGAAAATGAGTACCAGGTTAATGATGGGCCTACTGGCTAAGGCAGAATACAGCAGATGAATGACCACATCAAAAAAATCAAGCAGTTTTCTCATCTATACTTTTAAATGTTGTTAATACTTTTAGTATTCCTGCAACTATGTCCAGAGGCTAGAAACTTAAAGCTTGATGGCTACAAAACTCAGATTCACTTTTAAATCCTCAGGCATTTGTGGATATACGTGGTTCCTAGTGAGGTACAGAAATTCCCTGTAGGTTGTTTAAATGGACTTAAACCCAACTCCTTTCCTGATACACACTCATATGTCTTCTTAAAGCTACGACCTTTCCTCTGCCTACACTCAGCAGAATTGTGGTCCACTGCTTTTGGCTGCTGCAAGGAAATATTTTTGCCCCCTGGATGGAGCTAGAATAAAAACAATATTATAGTAACGACCAGATACTGGAAGACTTCCAAAATGATAGTAGCTCTTTGGCCTGGAAAACAAAATTAAGGAACACATAGGTGAAGAATGCATGCAGGACCAGTCTATTAAGTATCCTCTTAGGTTTCATTGTGTCTAGGTATGGTTGAATAGAGTGTTTTATCTGTGTGTATCAACAAAAGCTATCTGTTTCTAATGTGGAGGGTGAACTGTAATAAACAATTCAGAACTTTCAAAACGTATAATCTCAGAACCACAATTTTCACATTCTTTTTTTTAATTGCTTTTGTTGCATTTTAGAGTAAAATGAATGAAACACAATCTACTACACTGCACATAGTTGTAATTTCAATTTTTTTCCTCATTAAAAGTAAATCTTACAGTTGGCATCATTAAGCTATTGACATTCTGCTCCAGTGTAATTACCTTTATGACTCTGTCTGTAGTTCACCTTTTACTTAGAATGGGAAATACCTCAAATAGTCTGGTAAATTTTACTACTGCAGGTGGGGAATGTCCAGTTTAATGGCCCCACTGTATTACTCTTTGTTATTCACATGTGCCAAAAAATACACAGGATATAGATGGGGCTGAGTTAATATTGCTGGAATTTCCTAACTTTTTTAATACTTGATCTTGTATCCTTAATATTGTCAGTGAACTGGTAGGGGTGGGAGGAGTGGGACGGCATACTTCCATTTTGGCAGTAAACAGAAGGTGGATAAATAGTTGGAGAATTAAAAGTAATTTAATCTGACAGGTGATAGGACAGACATCCCTAACAGTCACACAAGTATATATAGATGTGAATACATACTCAGCCTCATTTGTTTCATAGCCAGCAAAATGTGATTCACAAATGTCCTTTAAATGGAAAAAAAAAGGCATTTGTGAATCTGATGAAGGTCTGTGTTTGTCAATAATTCATGTTTCACACAAAGGCAAATCAGTAAAACATTTTATGAGGCTGATCTATTGGTTGTAACTGTGTTCAGCAGACAAGATAGAGGTTTGAATTCATTCCCACAGAAACTAATAATTCTCCAAATGAACAACTGATACTTGGGCTTTATCTAATGAGATGGATATTACTGAGGTTTTGACTGGTTCAGAAGGCTAAAGAAGGCTCCAAAATGTAGTTAGGATGCATTAGTTGCATCAGTTTCCCTTTTAACAGAGTACAGCTTTTCATGCAGATGTTAAAAAAACCTCACCCTGATATGTTTTTTTGACTCTGAGTGCCCAGAGGTGCGTGGCCAGCCAGGAGAGGCATGCCAGGGCAAGCTCACTGACTCAAAGGAGAGGACTTGCAAAACACCCTGGGAATACAAGAATGGAAAATATCTAGGCAGGAAGCTCTAGTAATAGTTTGGTCAGAAAGAGAGCTGTTTTCAAGACCTGTTCATGCAAACCATTCCCTAGTTTGTGTTTTTTTTTTTTTTTTTAATTTTATTTTAACTCCTTCTCTGGAATTTGAAAAACACAAGCTATTTCTTTGGCATTGTGTTATTATCTGCCGTGTTTCAATAACTCTTGTGTTTCAGGAGGTTACTGATGTATTGCTCATTTGTTAACAATATCCCCAAAGATTTTGTGAATATCGTAACTTGCTGAGGGTTAACAGTTCCCTTAACCTCCAAGTCTCAGTTGTTTCTTATTCACTGGTGCACACACAGAGGGCCCATTATATCTGGATGGCTGTATACTCTGGGAGATGGTGGGAGATGCAGATAGATTCAGGGTTTTCTCCTGTTTTCCCTAGCTGGCTAGTGGATGTTGGATCTGTGGTCCTGTGCTGGAGCTAACATGGCCCAGCAAAAGCACTGATGGCACCACTCCTGTGATATTCTATCTCTACATATTTGTCAAGAGTTCAATATAGAGAAAGATTTAAATTTATTTTTTGTCAATGCAGGATTGTATTTTGCTACAGCACACAAGGCATTTATTTAAACAGTAACTCCAACAAACCTGCCAAGGTCAGCGCCTTCGGTTTGTGTCTGTGGGCGAGCGGTGGTGATAACAGTGGGACCTGTGTGCATGCTGCTGGCTTCTCGCACCCTTGCCTCACTGGCAGGGTAATGAATCAGCACTTTGGTACATGAATGTACTGTTCAGCGAGTTAAATTCTCAGCTCACTCTCTGTACATCTGTTGACTGGATGTAAGTATATGTTCTAGTGCCCTTTCATATGTTCTTGGCACAGATGCATTTTGTTGGCATGAGCATTAGGCTGAGTTTGTTGGCATTTTAGGAAGTAAATCTGATTTAAAATGCAAACAGAAGAACAAATAAAATAAAGCAAACAAACAAACACACCAGATGAGTGTTCCCACAGCAGAAGCTGCGCATGGCTCACAGTTTACAAATACAGGCTTAGTCGTCCTGCCCTCTGTCTTCCAGGTTTACTCATCCCATCAGGGAGTGAATACGGAGTTTTAAGTGAGCAGCATTTCATTGCTCAGATGGCAGATGCTTTCTGTCCAGAGGACTTCTGTCTGATGAGGAGCTGTAGGACGTCTCTTCCCCATTTCCTCCATCAAGCCCAATGATTTAACAGCACAGAAAAAAACATTAGTCAAAAAGACCTTTCCAAAGTCCAAGGCAAATGTATTTTCTCTAGATTATCCACTAAACTAATTTTCTTATACACCTTTGTTTTAAAGAATCATTGAATATATGGAAGTTCAAAATTATGGATGTGCTTAAAAGCAAACAACAGCCCACTTCAAAAATTTTCAAAATAAGTTTCTTATCTACTAGTGAATTTTCCTATGTGGGAAGACTTCGACATGCTTTTTGAGATGTTTGCCTTGATGATGTGGGTTTAGCAGGGCTGCTTGAGTCCCATCCTTTATCATCAGAACGATAGCATGCCGAAATGACTAATACAGCTAACACAGAGTTTCATGAAATTACATGTCAGACGGGTACTATTAAACATATGGGAGATGCTCTAGGGGACTGCTGTATTGCAAAACCCAGTAATGACAGTAGCTCAAGTGCAGCCATAGATGGGATCTTGAGTAAGAGCACCTTGAGGAGAACAAAGTTTTTTTCATGTTAAAAAAACCCCAACAAACAAGTTCTGCTGCACAAAAGGACAATAGGTCATGTTCAGATGTTAGAAGATATATTAGGTGAGAGCAAAACCCACAGTAAGTAGGCCATCATCTTCTGAAATAACATTCTTTTATGTTATCATTAAGTCCACTGGTCACCTTAACAAATGTCAGATAATCAAACTTGAAACAGTTCCCTATATTTACTGTTTATTTGCTGTCTAGAGGCTTAACTGGACATACAAGGTTGGGCTTTACAGGAAAGAGATTTTTTGACCCTATTTTGATATTAAAAAAGAATATTAAATGTCCAAAGAACTTGTAATTAGAAGTTTTATGATTTGTCACCATTCTTGCCCTTATAAGGTTTGATTTTTTGTAGTCTTTATTATGGTAAAGAAAGTATAGCAACAGTATTCATGGCAGAGAAAAGAAAAACTGCCTGTGAGAAAATTTAGAAAACCCAAACTACAATATTTGGAACTTGATTGGGGCCTCTGATTTTTTTTTTTCCTATTGACTTCAATTAATTTTAAGTTCTTTTTCTTGTGTTATTAAAATCAGAACACACATAGAGTAGTTTGCTGTCTGCTCTAGCTCAGAAAAATATGAAAGCACAGCCTGTACTGAATGATAGAGTTGTGCTTTAATGTCCAGCCATGTGGTTTCTCCATGGAAAACTAATGAGTTAAAGATGAAATTCCTCTTCTAGTTTGCATATATCCTCTTGCAAGGATTCTGCTGAGCAGAAGTATAATTGGAGACTCTATACAATTGAGTCTTGTACTTTTTAATCCTAACATCATAGGCTATAAAACATCTTTCTTCCCACAAAACCACGATGTTTTTGGTCCTAGACATGATCAGTTATGGACATTTTTGAAATAAAGTAAACATTCTCAAAAATATCAGGACCATTCCCCTGAACTGTATTTAATACCATCTGGAAATAGAGCAGAGTAAAAAGCAGAGAAACAGAAAGATATAAAACTAATGTCTCAAGGCTGAAAGAATTGTCCTTAGTTTCTGTACTAGGGTCTTATTCAGCTCTTATTGAATCAAAAGTAAAATTGAAGCAGAGAGTAGAGGGGAGGTTTCCATTCATGCTTCCCACGATTTTTTCACTNAAAGTCTGTCAGTGATGTTCTCCTGTAGAAGAGCAATTGGCAGTACACAACCACTTACTTCTGCTCCTGTAAGCAGCAGTTAATGGTAGCTTGAGCTTCAGTGGGGTTTTTTATGAGGTTATAT
>VYZQ01044267.1:0-16683 GCA_013400655.1 Mystacornis crossleyi
GGGGGGGGCGAGGGCCCGGCGCGGCGCGGGGGATGCGCGGTGCCCCGGCCGAGCCCGGGGATCGGCCCGGAGCGGGAGCCGCATAACCGCGGTGTCCCGCCGCGGTGCATGGAGCGGGAGGTTCAGCGCCGGGAGTTTGGTTCGGGAGGTTCTTGAGGAATAACAGAAGGAGGGTGTGCGGGAACGAGCGGTTGGATGGGGGTTAAACGCTCCTGAAAGCAAATCCGAAAGACGCAGCAAACGAGTAACAAACATTTCTCCGTGGAAGCGCTGGGATAGAATGACAGATGTGTTTGTGTCTAGATGCTGGTGTTGTTTTGGGTAGGTCAGTCAGGCGTGTTCCGTGGAGGGGCACGGGAATGGTCCATGTGCTCTGTCACTGAGACAAACTTACTGCGTGACGCAAAAAACAGACGTAGGGGAAAAGTTTGGTTTTCCGTAGGGAGCAAGTTTTAAGTTCTTGACGAGACAAACTCATCGAGTGATTCATATAAGAGAGATGACGTGGGGCCCGGCGCGGTGGATAGATCTCACATGAACTAATTTCTGGTGGTGTTTCACTGCATTAAGGGTCTGCTTTTCTATTTGGATATTCTTAACTAAGCTTCCACTTTTTAGTGTCAATACCGAGGTACTGCAGAAGTTGTCGAGTACCACAGTAAACATACGTTGTAGTTTTTGCAGGCTGTGTCTGGACTAACTTCAGGAAAATGTGCACATCTCTAAATCCAGCAGCCAAGGTGTTTTCCAGCTCTTTTCTTACTAGATATATTTAGACTTTTGCAAACAAACCAGCCATTGTTTGTTGCAGAAAGTCCCTAACTGGAAAAGACTGGTTTTTATTAAGGAGGTTCTGGATTTGTGTTATCTGTTGTTGGTTTGAGAGAGGAATCTGCAGCTCCTGAGGCTGCGACAGAGGTACAACCTGCCAGCTCCTTGCTGGTCACTGTAGAGCAGCCTTAAGAAGGCTGTAATGGCCTGTCCTTCATTTGGCTTTTTGAGGATTTGGGGCTATTACAATGTGTTTCTGTGGTTATTAATTTTGTTAGTAAGTGTTTGAGACTATGTTATTGTTGTTCAGAGGCGCTGAGTTGTAAAAGCTCCCAGAATGTTTTGGATTAGAAGTTGTATAGTGACAGAGGAAGTGGGACATAAAGCTCTTGCAGGTGAACAAAACCATGGGAAGGGGAAATCTGCCGGAACAATGGATGGTGTTAATGGCACCATGTTCTGATTCCAGAAGTGTTTGCGTAGGGCACAGAGCTGTGCTTTGCCAGGGGCTGATTGTGTTAGGAATTCAGGCTGTAAAGTCATCTTTGTCAGGCAGCTCATCCCTGCGTGTGCACCAGCTGGAAGTGTGTGCTGGTCCTGTTCTGAGGGTGGGAGTAAGATGTGCTGAAGTGGGTTTCTTTCAAGTTTAATGCCCTGTCTGGCGTCCTGATGATGGCAGAGAATGCAGGTGTACTCACTCCATCATTATAACCATGAAGAATTTACAGATTAATTTCACTGGGATGAGAGGGACTCTGGCTGAAGTGAGATTATGCAAGTGGCTTTGCCTATTAATTTCACATTCCCTTTGTTGAACACTGGCAGATAAATAATGTTGATCTATTCTCTCATTAGAAGAAAAAATATTTTTTAATATCTCAACAACCCCTTTTAAAAAAATTAATTATTCTGAAATGAAAGCAGCCTTTAGGAAGGACAAGTTCTGAAAATTCCCAACACAAAAATTCCCAGACCCTGCTCAGGCGTGTGCCTGCAGCTGCACTCAGCAACTGCGATTCCATATTTCTGGCTGTAGAAGTGAGGCCTAGGAAATGAATTCCTCTTGTAGCCGCCGTTTTAGACAGAGCAACTTTGAGGAAATAAATGCCAACTGCGGCCACACTGTTACCAGGAGCACAGGGAAATGTCCCATCCAAAGAATCACTAAGGAAATGGGCTCTGCTGCTCGCAGACACCACATACCTCACTGGAAGCAGTCTCCAGGCAGACCGAATGGGAATATTGGCCCCTTCCAATGGCCAGAGTCAGGTTCTTGAAGTGTAACGCAAAGTCTGGCTGGAACCAGGAGCAAAGTCTGTTTTTCCAAATAATCCACAGTGCGCAGCATGCAAAACTGAACTTGAGGAGCAACGCGCTTCAAGTGGCAGCGTTTGCACTTCTGAGCCCCTCCATCTGAGGAATGCTCTGATCCATCTCTTTTCAAGTGCTTTGCTCTCAGCGCTACCGGATTTTGTTCGCATTTATTTGAGCCTGAGCCCTTTCTTGAGCTTTCATCGCTTATTTCATTCCTCAACTGGAAATAAACCTCATCAAGTTTTTCTGACTTTCCCTTGCAAATGCTGATTCTTTCTGATACATCTTCAGTCTCAGGGAAGGTTTGAAGTGGAAATTAGAATCTTGATGTAAAAGGACAAGAGTTGAAACTTCCTTTATTTTCCCCTCATTAGCATGGAATAGTTTTTGTGGATGGGTGAGAAGGAGAAGCTGGGTGGGATCAGAGGAGCTCTGCTATCGTCAGGCTCCTGCAGAAGCAGGTTTGGGGGTCAGAACTTTAGTCCAAAACCCAGTGGGGTTTTTTGTGGAATTGGCAGTGAACCCTGGGGTTGCACTGCCCAGCCGGTGACTTCACCTAAACAAACCTTAAAATAAACAGATCCTATGATTCAGGAACCTGGAGGCTGTGATATTTTAAATTTCAAGAGTTAGCAACGATTGGTAGATTTTGATATTACTATGTGATACAGCAAAAGCCTGTTCAAGGCTTGAGGTGTCTTCAAAAGCTATCAGGGGAAAAAAATTCAGATTAAATTAAAATCTGATTCAGGTAAGCCCACAGGCAGCGGAGTGACTGTACAGTAGTGTCCAGGCCACAAAAGCAAAATAGCTCTATTGCTGTTCCTAGAAAAAATTGAGACAGCCTGGAATGTCATTCTTGTAGGAAGCCATATCCCAGCGAAAACAAGGCTGCGTTTCTCTTTTGTAAGAAATTTTGGAGGGGAAAAAGGGCCCAAATGAGGTGCTAGATAAATATTTTGCCAACGAGATTCCTTCAGCCTGTGGAAGGGACCAGTCCCATAAGCAACTTGTAGCTATAGTTTGAGTGTGAACAAGGAGGCGATTCTGTGGTGGTGTGTCAGAGCAGAACGGGCTCCGGTGTTAGAGAGGGCTGGGCTGTTTATTGTGCTCCTTCCTAAAGCTTCAGAGAAGTCTCAGTGCTGTTGCCATGACTGAGAAACTTCTTTTAAATTAAAACTTTGACGCTTTTTTGGTGGTGTTTCGAAGTGTATTAAGAAAAATGTCCAGCTCAGGAACAACAGGCATCCACCAGAGAGGTGGATTTGAAGGTGTTCCTGCTCTGTGGCAAAAGTTGCAATTAAATAATCCCGAGCAGCATCAACATGTCTCACTTTTGTGATCTGCAGTGTGGTGCAGCCTTATCTACAAACCCTGCTAGTGACAAATGTTAAAGAGTTGTAATTAAACATTTTGGAGCCCCACGGGGCAGGATGAACTGTTGGTGGAACCTTCTGGGGTTCCTCTGACACTGGGTGTGTTTTTTTCCCCATGCCCTGTTTGCATTGATTTTTCTCTGTATTTCCTGAAATTTTTAAGTTTCCTGGTGGTGTTTTTTTGTGTGTTGCTTTTTCCTTGTTGGAGGGAAAGTGAGGGCTGATCCTGCTCTTCTCCTGCTGGCAAGCCCCCGGCAGGTCTCTTGCGTTTCACTCAGCTGCTTTCATTCTGCTCTCACAAAGAGTGGATTTAAAAGAAAACGACTCACTCAGAAGGTAGAACTCATATGGTTTGTTAATGCTTCTCCGCCTTTTATCTCGTTTAATGGGATTCCTTGTTTTATCTCTTGTCATGCCGCGTTTTCCACACTGTGGTTTCCATAACGCGTCTCTGCGTCATCCTTTCTCCGTTTCTTCAAGCTTTGTTGTCCTTTGATTGATTGTTGCAGTTCAGCTTGATTTTGTATTTTATTTACTCCATATGTCCCCAAACATTTATCTGAGTTGTAATAAGTGAATAACAAAGTGAACAGGGGAAGAAGAACAGCTTGGGAGCAAAGCCGTGCTTTCCAGTGCCAGGGTGGAGCGGGCTGGGAGCTACTTGGATCTTGCTCTCAATGTGAGGAGAGCTCATGGAGGAGTGTGGGGAACAGGGTGGGTTTTGGGGGACACAGCACTTGTGAATTAGTCCCTCCACAGCCAAAAGCACGATTTTAGGCAGTCGCTGTCAGGCTCAAAGAGAAAATTTCCCATCTCTTCCCCAGTGAAAAGTTGGCAGCTCTGCTCCCAGGCTGTGCTTACGGCGCTATTGCTGTTCAGAGGAGTGGCTGCTGCTGCTCATCAGCCCACCCTTTTCTCCCCCCACATCAAACCACCCTTCTCTCCCACCCCACCATCCCACCCTTCTCTCCTGCCCTTGCTGAAATGTGGCTCCAAGGCTGGAAAGCCGCAGTGGCTGTGGAGCTGCCGGCCACGCTCCCCTTCAGCTGCTGCCGCCTGCACGGACAAGCTCTGCCGAAGGTCACTGCCTGTCCCAAAGGAGGGTGAGGGTGTCCCAGCCGATCTCTCCAGCCCTTATTTCTCAGCCTTCCTTGGCAGTAAAGAATGAGCCTGTTTGTCATATCAAATCACTGTTCTTTGCTTAGACACTGAAGCGAAGTTGGCATCTCTGTTTGCCAAAACTAAAAATGTCAATCAAAATATAATGTTAGTTTTTTGGTTTGCAAAGGGCACAGAAAGCAAAACTCGTGATTGCTGCCATTCACAGTCATTTAAAGGATAGCTGTAATCAGGAAGAGCAGCAACAACATTCAAGCTGTAGCATTTGCAGTGTATTATAGGAACCGTGACCACTGAAGAGATTCTGTCATAGAATCACAGAATCCTGGAATAGTTTGGGAAAGGGCTTTAAAGATCATCTCATTTCACTCCCCTGCTATTGGCAGGGACACCTTCCTTAAGACCAAGTTGCTCGAAGCCCCATCCAACCTGGCCTTGGACAGTTCAAGGGATGGGGCAGCTACAGCTCCTATGAGCAACCTGTGCCAGGGCCTCTCCACCCTCACAGGGAGGAATTTTTTCCATATATTTAACCTCAAATTTTCCTCTTTCAGTGTGAACCCATTCCCACATGTCCTGTCACTACAGTTCCTGATGAACAGTCCCTCTCTGGCTTCCCTGTAACCCTTTCAGCTACTGGAAGGTGCTGTGAATTCTCCATGCAACCTTCTCCTCTCCAGGCTGAACTTCAGCTTTCCTGCTCTTCCCTTTCCCTCAAAAGATCACATCTGTTTTGATAATGTGCAGATAAGCAAAACAGAGATCATTACAACAAAGTGTGATATTCCTCAGTCAGGTGTTTCTACTGCATTAACAGCGAAATAGTTGCCCTCAGGTTAGAAATAGGTAAATCTCTTTGGCTTCCTGGCATCGGGCCTTGGAAAAACCTCACTGAGCTGAGCTTGGCGGTGAAGTTTCAGACGTGGCATATGGTCCTGTGTGATTCTGTTTAACCTACTGTCATGTTGAATGTAATTAGCAGCCCGTAGTAAGGGATTGTGATAGGCTGAGTTGGTGACAGGACTTGATGTTCATTCACTCTGTGGTAACGGATCTCCCACCTACGGCATTTTTGGGTGTTGGAGCGTGGCCCTGCTGTACCTGCAGGCTGGGGCTGTGGGTGCCCTCTGGCAGTGCGGGGCTGGGAGCCGGTGGGATCCTCTTTTCTCACTGCAGTTGTGTTGGCAGATGCTCTGGAGGACCGTCGGGACAGGGCTGTGCTTGCTCTCCCAGCAGCCACAGCCTGCAGCAGCTCATTTCTGACGAGCCTGCAGGACAGTCTGGAGTGACACGGATTCTGGATCCGAGCCACGACTCAGCCAGCCTGTTCCTATTCATATAAAATTGTCCTGGCCACCACACCATGGCCTTGTTTCTCCTAGTGACAGCTGGGCAGCTCGTTTTCTGCCAGCCTGCACAGGCAGCTCCTTGTGTGGAGAAGCAGTCAGGCTCTGTGTGGTGCAATTTGCATGTCTGTGATGAAGTCACAGGGTCTAATCACTGGTTTGAAAGGGACATTGCCAGGGTGGGGTTTGTAGCCCTCCCAGACCTTGTGCCCACCTCCTTGGACAGACCTTCTGGTCCTTTAAACAGCCACAGGAGAGGGGAGAGGGACTTGTGATGAGGGCATGGAGTGCCAGGACACAGGGAATGGCTTCCCACTGCCAGAGGGCAGGGATAGATGGGATATTGGGAGGAAGTTGTTCCCTGTGAGGTTGCCTGGAGAAGCTGGAAGTGTCCAAGGCCAGGTTGGACGGGGCTTGGAGCACCCTAGGCTAGTGGAAGGTGTCCCTGCCCATGGCGGGGGGAGGGCACTGGATGAGCTTTAAGGTCCCTTCCGACCCAGACCCTGACTGCAGATCCCCAGCAATGGCCTCTTCACAGCTCCATTGCAACATCCCCTGGCAGCACCTCAGCCCTGGCTCCCGCAGGATCCATGCTGCTGCTCCGGGCTCCTCTGGCAGGGACAGGACCTACGCAGATCCGGAGGCGAAGGAGCAGTTTTCCCTGCAGGGACAGGCAGCGACGCCTCTCCTTCCTCCCCCTGTGCTTGTGGCTTGCATGGGATCCTGTGAACCCCTTTCCCAGCCGGTCGGGGGCTCTGGTCCTGCTAGGAATGGGTTAAACAGGCTCCATGGTCCGGGAGCGGTGGGAGTGGCGCTCTAAAAAGAGGACCCAGGGTGTGGGCTGAGTCCTCCGGAGGGAGGAACCCGAGGAACAGCTAAGCCTGGGAAAGCAGAGCCCAGCCGGATTGTGTTGGCCAAAGCTGAGCGTTTCTCTCTCAAACCACGCCTCGGGAAGGGGGTGGAGTGAGGCCGGGCTGGAGCTGCGGATTTTGGTTTAGGGCAGGTTGGTGAAAGCATCTGTGTCCTGTCCCGGGACATTCTCGCACTGACACAGCCCCAGGGTGGTGAGCTGGCGGGACGATCCCTTGATCCCTAAAACCGTCATGGGAGCACGTGAATCCATTTGAGAGCCGGGAAAAAAATCCCATGATCCTTTTTTTTTGTGTGTGTGTGTGTGTATTTTTGTAGTGCAAAAATGTTGCTCGAAGCAGCTCTGCAGAAGTGCCTATTTTTGTACCTCTCTGTTCACCCGCTCGCCTCACAGCTGGCTGGGTGTGTGTTAGGGGTTGAATGCAGCCTTTCCACGTGTGGCCTGGAAAATCCAGCTGTTCCATTCCTGTCTCTGCTGCCAGTGCTCCCATATGCCACATTTCCAAGAGCAGGATGCTCATCCTGGCACAGGGGCCTTGGGCTGTGCGTGGGGGCCCTGTGGGGCGTTGTGGCTCTTGGGTGTTTGAGTGGGGCTGTCAGGAGAGGTGCCAGACAAGCCTTCCCTTGCAGAGGATGCTCATGGCCTCAGTGTGCAGCCCAGGGCTGGCACCCAGCATCCTGCTGGCAGTGGGACCAGCGCTGTCACTCTGGGAATGTTCACGGGTTTTCCCTCCTGGGTTGCTCGTGTGCCGGCCCTTCCATGGGCAGGGGCTGTGTGGCTGTTTAGGAGCACAGGGAACCATCCAGCCACTCTCTGCAGCCAGTGCCAGGCCATCTGTGGGGTGATAAGGACAATAATCACAGGCCCCATTCCATGCCACGTGCTCCCAGCACAGTGCGTGTGCCACATTTCCTCTCCTGGGGCTTGGAGAGCTGAGGGAACCGCTGGAAACCACAATGGGATGCAGAGTGGAGCCTCTAAGAAGTGTTGCAGCCGCATTCCCTCCTCTTTGCTGCGCTTTGTACTCCCTCAGACACCTCTGCTTGGGCTGTGTTGTTTCACCAAAAGAGGAGCAGGACAGGGTTTTTAGGATGGTGACTGCCTTGTCAGCCCCAGGCAGATCCCAGGGCCACAGGGGACCTGGTGAAAGGCTCTGAGCTCTGACAGAGCCTATGCAGGCAGTATCTTGCTGCTGGGAGTGCAGAGCTGTCCCTCAGCAGAGTTGGGTTTCACCCCTCCCCAAATGAAAAAGTGTTTGGAAAGCTTTCTGGAAAGAGTGAGTTTGCAAAGGAGGAGTTTGGATATGGAAAGAGCAATCAACTGGCACCTTTCATGTTTCGTATTGCTGTACCAGCTCAGGCACAGTGAAAGGGCAGCTCTTACCTGAGACCTGCGTGTGATCCAGACAATCCTGTGAAAGCATCAGCCTGGAATATGGGCACTTGCCTTTGAGGTTGGCAGAGCTTAGTCTCCCAAATGATTCCAGCAGGATGCACAGTGACTCCTCAGTGATTTGTGTCACAGAACTGCCCTCGCACCTAAGCATAGCACAATTAAAAAGAAATCTTCTATTCCCTAAAGCAAAACACAGCACTCGTCTGAACTATGATGCAGAATGATTCCCTGGGAGAAGAATTTCCATTGGAAAATGTCTTGGCTCCCGACCAGCACTCTGTGAAGCAGTTATAGAGGACAGCTCGTTATTCCTACCTGGGTGATTTTCTGGAAGAGGACTGTTAACATAAGCAGGAGTTGGTGAAGCCATTAGTCAGGATCTCATCTCAGCTCCTTGACGACTCAGCAAAAAGAAGATTCCCTCTCCTCCGGAGTCAGACTCCGGAGATGACTGCAAGTAGAGAGCCACTGCCATGAGCAGAGTGGCGTTGGCTGGAGATTCATAAGTAATGAATTAAATCTGTGCAGAGCAAAGGTTTCTATCGGAGTGTGGGAACATTATTTTACTCCTACGGAGGGAAAACATGAAGTCAGTGGCTTTATAGACTGCACTCTGTGACCTCTGATTGCATGGATTGGTGCAAAGTTTGGATCAGAAGTCTTAAAAAAATTAGTGTAGACAAAACTGAGGTGGGAAAATGAAAGCTAGAAGAGGCCAAGGGTTAGACTTTGTTAGTCCCTGAGTTGTGTTAAGAAAATTCACTGTAGCTGATATCTGTGGTGGATTGTATTCCTACAGCAGTAAGGAAGGGCTTCACTTAAGGAAAATTAAAAGGAAAGGTGCTGCTCCTCTGTACAGGAAAGCTGTGTAGGGCATAGCACAGATCAGGCAGCACCGTGGAGACAAAGCTCAAGCTGTCTGGGTGGCACTCGAGGTTCTGCTGGGCTGGCACAACACAATTCCCAAGGTTTAATTGAGAGGGAAGACAGGGTGAGAGGGAAGACACACCCTGCTTTCTGCAGAGAGTGCCAGGAGCATCGCTGGTTCCTGAATCTGTGTTTCCTACAACACAAAAGAGTAACTTCAGTAGCCCAACAGCCAGACCCTGAACTCCGAGCTCCAAAGGCCTCACTGTGCTCTCTCTTGTCACTCCCTGCATCCAGTAATTAACCACTACTTGGAAAGCTCTGTGTCTTTCCAGTATTTGCAGGACAATGAGCTGTCAAGGTAGCAATGCCACTGGCCTTGGGTAGTTTAATTTCTGGTTACGTGCGCTGATTGAATCTGATACAGCCACAAATTTAAGTGGCATTAACTTGGATTTGGTTTGCTTTGCATATAGTGCCCCATGCTCTGCAGCCAGTCAGATGGGAATATTTCCCTGTGGCATGAGTTAGTCTTTGCAGCAATTAAATGGTTAATTACAGTTGGCCATCAGATCTCTAAAGCAAGGCAGCAGAGCCCACTGCTGTGCTCTGTGTTCCTGTGGATTAGGCAGACACATCCAAGTCTGTAGCTTGATCCCATAACTTCAGAGAGAACTGGGAGAGTTTGGAAATTCATCTTCAACACCCCCGCTCCCACAGGACCCACAGCTTCCCCTGAAGTAGATCCACTCTGGCTGCTTGGGAGAGACATTTCATAAGTCACTGGAGGATCTTTTCACAGAATCCCAGAATCATTTAGGTTGGAAAAGACCTTCAAGCTCATTGAGTCCAACTTGTGGCCGATCCCCATTTTGAGGATGGGCAGCCCAGCTCTGGATCCTCCTCTCACAAGTGGGTGCTCTGATCTGCAGCACAGAGCACCTTTAGCTCCCCGTGCAGGCTGACCACAATTCTTCTGTTCCCGTAGAGCAGGACAGTGGCCCTGGAGCTGGTGTTCCATTTCCTGGCTTGCTCTGCAGCTCCTGGAAGCTGCTGCATTCTGGAGGTTGTGTGCAAGGCCCAGGAGTAGCTTCCCTCTGTCCTCCCCTCGGCAGTCAGGGAAGTGCAGTGCATACCTTGGTTCGGGAAGAGAGCTGAGCTACTGGGGGCAGTGTTGTCTAAGAGCTGGAACGCGGAGGGGGAAGCAGGACTCCGGCTTTTGTTTTCAGTTTGACCCTGGTGGTGTGGGCTGGGCTGTCAGGGATTCCTCTGCATCCCTCTCCCTGACTGAGCAATGGGGCTGGGGCTTCATTGCCTTGCGAGAGTATTGTCCTGGTTATTTATGGGAATTCAATGCTTGTGGAGTGCTTCAGTGCTTGGCTGCTGGATAAATGGCCTGGATTTGTAATTCCCGCTTGGCTGGTGCTCTGCCATTCTCGTGAGGAGTCAGTAAAACATTCTGTAGCAGCTCTTGGGAAGGGGAATGTTCAGGCTGAGGAAGGGGAACATCGGGGCAGCAAAACAGAGATGTGGACTCTCTTTGACAGGTTCACTGGTACCCTTGGTCCTGCCTTCCCACCCCTGCTGGTGCTTCAGCCTCTTCATCGTGCTCAGAACCAAACACAACCTGGTGCTTGGGGGGTACGTCCCGAGTAGCAGGTACTGGAGCCCGCAGGATCCCACTGTGGTCCCACTGGAGAACCATTAATTTTGCTTTTAAAGCATCTGAAAAAAAAAAAAAAAGGTTTGTTTTCTGTCCAACTTGTATTTTTTGTTCAGGGCAGAACCATCAGTTTCCTAGAGACATCCCAGCCCCACATGGGAAGTCAGCATTGTGTCCACTGCAAGGGAGCAGCTCCTGAGAGGAACAGGGCTGCATTTCAGTATTCCCACTGGAGTCTGAGGATGGCAGGGATGGCTCCAGTCCTCCTTCTGGCTGCAATTTCACTTGTACACTTGTTTCTTTTAACTTCTTGGGGTCCTAGTTTTGGCTGTCTCACAGGCTGTGTGACAGTAGACTCATGGAATAACAGAATTGTTAAGGTTGGAAAAACCCTCCAAGATCACTGAGTCCAACCATTCCCCCAGCAGTGCCAAGGCCACCACTAATCATGTCCTCAGTCATTTCTTGGACACCTCCAGGGATGGTGACTCCACCACCTCCCTGGGCAGCCCCTTCTGATGCCTGACAACCCTTTCATGAAGAAATTCCTGCTGATGTCCAACCTGAATCTCCCCTTCCTGTTTCTCAGCTGGGTAAGGCTGTAAGAGCTCCATGCACAGAGGGAGGGAGGTGCCTGGGGTCACACAGGGAGTTTGTGTCCCAGCCCAGCCCTGAGCTCTCCCAGCCCTGTGAGGCGCAGCTGAGTGTGACAAACACGTGGGTTTGCACGTGGGCCGATGTGATGTGAAGGTCCTGCAGTGTGAGATGATGGGCTGGGACTGCTCATGGATCCAGCTGCCCCTGGAGCATCTTCAGGCTGGCAGAGCTGCATCCCGTGTCCTGTCCTGGTCGCAAGAGCAGCACAGCACGGCTGAGATGTGGATTGGTTTGGAGTGGGAATAGCAACAGCTGGGCACTGCATCCCTTTGCCTTCCTGTGAAGAGCTGGCCCTGCTCCTGGTGTCCCTCGAGGTCTGTGCAGAGACTGTCCCTCCATGGTGACCTCCAGGCAACAGGATTCATCTGGTGTGACAAGGGGAGCAGCATTTCATCGTGGATCTGTGCCGGGGTTCTGGATTAATCATTACTGCACTTAATGGGTTGTAACTCAAAGCTAGAACTGTCCACATCACCTGAGGACTGTGCACACCAGACCAGTGGGGATCAGGTGCTGGCACAGCTCTGCTGCCCAGAACTGGGGCTCCCAGGAGGCGTGAGGGAATGGAGGCAATGGTTAATAGGTAGGATGGAGTTAATCATTCACTGAATTCCTCAGTTACAAACTCTCCCCTCAGTATTTTTTCTGGTGCTGTTGCTGGAAAGGAAATAGGGGTATGTGAAGCAAAACCACACTTAACAACTCACAGTAGCCCTGGTGTGTGCAGGATTTCTTGCCTTGTGCTGAGGGTGGAGCTCCCCTCTGAGAGGAGACGCTTGGATGATCTGGTAGAGCTGAGCAGCGCTGGGATATTTGATATATCTGCACCTTTCACTTTGGATACCTGGGCCAGGCCCTGGAGAAGGAAGTGTCTGGACTTTCACCTGCCTGAGACCTAGGAAAGATCTATATTTTTCTCACAGTGGTCAATCATCAACGATTCAGACAAAAGTGGGAGAACTTATCTTAATAAAATAGCAAGGATGCAATTACTTACAGGAGTCCAGCTCTGCCAGCCAAAACGTGAGTCAGCTACCTCTCATAAATCTTGAGATTAAAAAGAAACAAAAGAAGGCCAAGTGCTGGTGCCCTCTGTGTTTTGGGCCTGAACTCCCATGTAGGAGACATCTGGAAGCATCTGTATCGCTCACTGAGGAGATAGAGAGGAATAATAGATTTCAACAAAATAGAAGGGAAGGAAAAAATAGGGATTATAATTTAATGTCATGATTCCAGGAGACAAGGGAATCCACCACTTCTTTTAGGACAAGACTGAGTGTATCTTCTAATTCTTCTTTTTGGGGTAAAGGTGTGTCCTGTAGATCCACGTACCGTGGGACCAGGTACAGGAATTTTTCACGTGTGAGTGAAAAATAACCCAGTTGGTGTTATTCATGCTGCAGAATGTGTTAGCAGTTCAACAATGGCCTTAAACACCGAGTGGGATCCAATTTAAACCTATAAAAGTGAGGAAGTCAGGACTTGGAGCCTGTTCTTCTACCTGTGTACGCAGCTGTGCATGGAGTAGCTGTGGAATAAACAGCTTAGGAAGGCGTTGGGATTTCTTTTTACTCCATTAAACAGTTGTCATTTGTTTCCAAGGGTTTGATTTTATTGCTCCTCCTGTTTCACTCAGCAGGAAATTAAAAAAAAGCAGCCCAACACACAAGAAACAGATGCAAATTTTTATTTGCTCTAATTCAGCTGAGTGTAGGAGCTGGGGCTCCAGGTTGCTGCACAAAAATGTCTTAATGTCTGATAATTCTGAATATAATAAAAATATGTGAAATCCATGCTCAGGCCTCTGAGGTGGTGATCTTAAGAGGTCTTTTCTAACCATGGTGATTCTATGATTTGCCTTTTTGTGTTATATGGGAACACCAGTCATGAGTACGAAACTCTTTGTGCAGTTACAGCCCAGGCTGAGCATGGACAAAAGATGGTTATCTTGCTTCTAGTGCCTTCCATTCCCTCTTCCAATCCCTGGAAGTGTCCAAGGCCAGATGGAATGGAGCTCTGAGCAACCTGATCTAGTGGGAGGTGTCCATGGCAGGGGGTGGATCTGGGTGATTTTTAGGATCCTTTCCAACCCAAACCATTCTGTGATTCTACAGTTCCCTTCATCCGCTCAGCCTCAGCATCATCCCTCTATCCTGTAGGAGCTGGGGAGCTGCCCTCCCTGTGGAGTACCCCAAATGCCAGATGTTACTCCGGAGCCACCCCTCGCCCTCCCGAGTCCTTGCCAGGCTGTCAGAGGGTCTCAGCCTTCGTGGTCGCTCCGTGTGTGTGAGGCTGTGCTCTCCAGGGCTGCTCTGCTTGGGAAGCGCTCGCCAGACAGGGCAGGAGGCAGCTCTCAGGGTTTTCTTGGCAGGAGGGTGTGGAAAATGTTGGAAAGGAAAAATGGAGCTCAAGCAGTCTGCAGCCCTGTCTGCCTCGGGATCAGCGGCGTGCACGAGGCCGGGGAGCTCTGTTCCACATGCTCCTCCATCCCTGCGCATTCCCTGCTCTGCTCCCAATGCCTGCGTGCTCCAGATTTTATTTTATTGTGAGGGAAACA
Source organism: Mystacornis crossleyi (assembly GCA_013400655.1). Classification (NCBI taxonomy): domain Eukaryota; kingdom Metazoa; phylum Chordata; class Aves; order Passeriformes; family Timaliidae; genus Mystacornis; species Mystacornis crossleyi. The sequence continues at coordinate 13,937 of VYZQ01044267.1, forward strand.
GTAGCTCTTTGATAGCCTTTCAAGGGATAAGATGGGACAGATAGACTGCTTATTGGGCAAAGCCTTGGGGTCTTCGTGTTCCTGACCTCCAGTGTGACACAGCAGTGACACAGGAGTGACAGAGCAGTGCCCAGCGTGGGCTGGGGCTGTTGGAACAGGCACGACTGGGCAGCGATCCCAGCGTGACTGAGCTGGAAAGGGACCTGTTCTGTCTTTTGGTGCGTGACCCAGGAGCTTTCCTGATAGCAGGTGCCCGGGCTGTGGTTTTCCCATCTATTTTCCCACTTGGTGCTCTGGGCTGGGTGACAAGGTGGGGATCAGTCACAGGTCAGACTCGTTGGTGTTGGAGGGCTTTTCCAACCAGAGCAGACCATGGATCAGAGTCATCCTCACACCAGCAGCATTGTGGAGGATTCAGTTCTTGCCCTGTGCCATCCCTTTTCCTCGTGCACTGGTGATCCTTCTTGCAATGTTAAGCTGAGCTGTGATGCTGGATTACACCCCTCAGAGCAGTGCCTGTGGTGGGTTACATAATCCTCGTGCGCGGAGCCTGCTGCAGTGAGGCAAGTCAGTAATGTCCTCTTGGATCCGAGAGGACGAGGGGTGCTATGGAAACCTAACTTGTTATTATTATATGGGAACGAAATTTATTATTTTGCTCTTCTGCCTCAGTTTGTGATTACACCATGGAGCAATTTTTAGCCTTGGCAGGAAGGTGGTTTAGCATAAGACCGAAGATGCAGCTTAACTCAGTGTCTGCTGTAAGTCTTGAGAGTGATGCTGTGTCTGAGAGAACTGGGCAAATTCTCCTTCTGCCAGCAGGGCTGATTTATGAGTGTCATCCTTGATGTTGCTGTGGTGTCCAAAGTTTACCAAGGATGTTTACCCAAACCTTCCAGTGTCTCTGGGGAGCCTGGGGAGGGATCAGGCTGTGCTTACGTGTCCCACTGATCCGAGCCTGCTTTGGGAGCCTTCCAGTCCCCGTGGGGCTCGGAGCAGAGCTGTGGCTGGTGCTGGGCACAGAGCACACCCCGTGCCACGGCTCCTTGGGGCACTCTGTCTGTACCATTTTATTTGTCTTGGCCTTGCCTTGGTGTTTCCTTGCTCTTCTTTCCCTTTTAAACAAAGCAAATTAGCTGGTGGTTTGTGTGCACTGCGAGCACCCTCTTACACAATCACCCGCGTGGGTTTCTGAAGAATAGGGAAGAGTAATTTTGGATTTAATCATTAAACTGAGGCACAGTCCAAGACAGTTGCTTGAACCTGAAGTGAAGCATCAGCCTCCCCAGAGACTCCTCAGCCAGCACTGTCCTTGTTTGAGTTGCCCTGTGCCAGGGAAGAGGCTCAGCCTTGGGCTTCTGTTTTAACCAACATGAAGTGAAACAACAACAACAAAATCAATCTGTTTTATTGTAGGAAAAAAATCCATGGACTGTAAGAGGTGCGACTTTCTCTTTTTTAAGTTGTTCGTGTCAGCTCCAGGGACATCTGCCCTGCTGGGTCTCCAGGGTTCATTTGTCCTTTATTGGTGTGTGCTTCACTGCGTGATGTGTGGGGACTGTGGGCGTTCAATTTACCTGTTGTAGCAGTAAACACCTGTAGGTCAGGTGAATCATCACAGGACCTGTGCTGGGGAACTTTGGAAAAACCCTGAGTTGAGGAAGATTTAAACTGACTAATTAAGTAAAGATTTCTGAGAGGAAGAATCAGTACCAGTGTCAGTCCCAGCATGGGCTTGTGTGGGGAGTAGGCAATAATTTAAAAAATTTTATATATTTAATATATTTTCTGTGCATATTGACCTGGGAAGGAAATGTCTCTTGGCTTTGCATATGCAAAGAAGAGGAGACGAACCAGCACAAACAAGGCCCATGAAGCCACCTCTGCCTTGCTCTTGAGTTCTCCAAAGGAATGGAGTGTTCCAACCTTTTTCTGGTCCATGCGCGAGGGAATGGCCAACCCTGGCTGGCTGAACCCCATCCTGGGATGTCTTACCAGCTCGTGGCAGATGGAGAAATCAAACAGGGGACTTTGGGATGTGCCCTGTCCTTGTCAATGTGATGAAGAAATCGGGGGGAAAAAATGTCACAAAATCTGCAGTGAAGAGCTGCTTTCCAGAGAGATGGAATAATTAAAAAGGGTGGCTGTAGTAGAAGGAAAAATGCTGATTGTGTATCATCAACTGTCTGTGACTTCCCTGCTGTAAAAGGTTGAATGGTCCAGGCTGTGTATTTGTGCTGGCAGTGAGAGATATCTACAATAACAGCCGTACCCTGTTTAGCTTTGCTACTATTTGGAGAATCTGTGCCAGGACTTATTGGAATCCCCCAGGCAGGCGTTTAGAAGATCTTTTAAAATTGGTGGGGCTGTGGGATCAGAAACCCGTGCTTGGTCTCCAGAGAAATTGGCTTTGTTTAGAAACAAAGTCCACAGTGGGATGCTGAAGTGTGCGAGATGTTTCGTACGGCAGTGTTTAATGGGATCAGGAAAGGGATACCTCCCAGTAGTATTTGCAGGTATTAAATCATTAAGAAGATTAGCAGAGTTGCAAGACCTCTTTTTTTTTTTCCTCTAGACAGTTTATTCCACATAATGATGTTCTTATAAAAGGATTAGAAGCACTGGTCCTGTGAGAGAAGGGAACAGGCACCGTAGTGATCCTCCCTTTAACAGATCCCTGACAGGATTTGGTGTGAAGTGAATGGAATTATCCTTTCTCTGATTCCTCACAGAAAAATCACAGAATC
>VYZQ01044269.1:0-22537 GCA_013400655.1 Mystacornis crossleyi
TTTTTTTCCTTATACAAACTCGTGTATTAAAGTAGAAGGGAAATAAAGGAATTGGTTATATCCAGGCAAAGAAGTCAGGCATAAACAGCCCTTCAATGTTCAGCAGCAGCATGCACAGAGATGTGAATACGTGCAGGTTCCTTGTCCTGTCCCCTGTGTTTGCTGTGACTGCAGGCTCTAGGAACCTACACTGCACACACTGCATGCTGCCTTTCTCTCAGGCATCAAGGAAATCAATTCCAGGCTTTGTTCAGAGACCTTTTCCATATCTTTCCTGTTTTAAGCCTTGCTCCTGCCCTCCGAGGCCCTCAGTGGGAGCGGAAAGGTAAACTTTTCAGGTTGTGGTTGTTCATATTCCTGAATATAGCCTTTAGAGCAGTTTGGATGCTTGAGAGAAAGGGGTTAATCTGTTCCCAGTTGGGAGCAGTCTGCAGGCAGGGATTTACAAGGCAGTAGGGGCTGTACCAGATGTGAGAGCAGTGATTAACTCACCGCCTGGATCACTGAGGAGCTGTAAATAATTGGCACCTTATTTCAGTGGCTTTTAGGATCGGGTCTATAATTAAGAGTTTAGATTAAATTCAGCCTGATTTGAAAGAGAGAAGCGGAGAAAACAGGGATTGTCTGGGACGATAATGGTCTGGGCTTTATCCCTTCTTGAAGGGCAGGGAAGAAAAGCTCTAAGAAATCAGACATTTATGTCACAGAGTTACTCTGATTTTGTTAGAGTCAAACAGAAGCTTTCCCTACTCAAGACAGTGTGAATTCTCTTAAGTGGTTATTTAAAAAAGGAATGATTCATAGATATTTATTTCTATTTAAAGATGAATTGTTTTCTGGGGGATTTAAATCTTCCTTGACTGTTCGTAACTTGACATGCCACAAAGCAGGGCTGTCACATAGCAATTGGAGGATAATACTGAGGAGAAACTGGCTGTTCTCGTTGAGCTGTCTGGATGGGAAGGAGCTGCAGACAGTGAGCAAACAGAGCCATGTGAAACGCTGCTAGAAGCAACCTCGAGAGGTCACCTCTGTTGCTAGGCAGGATCTGCTAACACAAGCAAGGAAAGGGAAATTAACCTCGGAAAATAATTTCAGCTTCGATAGTTCAGGCTGGTGCTGACTCTTAGGAACGGATTTGATCTTTAGATGCAGATTTTTATAGTGAATATAACCTTCCCCCTATATTTTTCTTTCCCATCCCAGTTTGCTTTGAGTGGGGAATGATTCTCAGCCCAAGCCCATGATTGATTTTGTCTGGAGTTGACATCTGTGCTAGTGGCCCCCATCGTGATCCCACCAGTGGAACTAAACCACACGGAAAATTTGGGCTAGGAGACCTTGTGTGGACAGCCCTCTCGGGGCTGGGGAGACAACACTCTTTAATTAGCTGGCAGAGACCATCGGTGGGGAATGATTGCCAGTTCCATCTGAGGGGAGCAATCCCAGCTGCAGGCTGTAATTCCTGTCACCTATACAGTGGAAAATCTCCCAGCATTAGTCCTTTTTTCCTCTCAGAGGAGATAAAAATATGCTCTTTGAAAACAGAGTGATACTGGTTTGAAATGGGAAAGAAGCAAAGCTATCTGGGACCTATGTGGAGGGCACGGTGACAAATTTCCAAAGTGTTTTCAGGGACAGCGGTTCACAGGGAGTGTTGGATTCTGAAAATGGTTGCCATATGTCCCACAACGAATTATTTGAGTGCATTAGTCACTGCTGGCTTTGGCAGGGCTTTTCATTTGATTTCCAATGAGAGGCTGCAGTCTTCAGTCCCATCTTACCTGCTTGTGGCACACTGGCCAAGAAAAGGTCCATGATAACACGACACTTGTCTGGGCAAGGGAGAGGAAGAATATCAAGTGGCATTTTGCGGGGCAAAAGGAGAGCTCTCTGTTCACACTAGCCTTTGACTGTTTGGCTTCGTTTTGGTTTTATTTTTTTTATTCATACAGTGAGAAGCTCCTGGGATCATATAAAAATGTGAAAATATGAACTTTCTTGGAAAAAAGTGCAAACCACTTCCAGCTTCTTGAGTTATTGGGTCCTGATATCAAACCAAGGTGGCTTGCACTGGGGTAGTGAGGTGGATCCCACACTGCCAGCTCAAACCTTCCTGCTGTAGAGCAGGACTGGTGCCTGCCCACCAGGAAAACGTGGGGCTGCCAACTTGAGCCAGCTCAAGAGCTGCACCAAGGCCTGCTGAGCCGTCTCACCAGCCAGGCAGACTGGGCAGTGGGGCTTGGTAACCTCCTCAGTCATGCTGGTGAAAATCATCTCAACTCCAGGCTCCCCATCCAGCAAGAAAATAAATGTCGGCTTGGAGCAACAGCAGCAGCAGTGTCTGAGGGAGAGGGCTTGGAGGCTGGGAGCATCTGATCATAAATCTGGGGAAACCCTGAAGAAGTCTTGCACTTATATATGAATGTGGTGGCGGACATTCCCACTTTCAGTAGATGTTTATCCAAATGCCATCAACTGCTGTTTGCAAAGAGATTAAGGGTGTAGGAGTCACTGCCATATCTCTTACCTAGACCTGGGTTTAACCATTTCAAGTGTAATTGCTGTTTCCACCATGGAGTAAACTGCTCTTGGTTACCTGGTTACTTTTTCATGCTTCCACTTTTCTGCGGGATCTGCAGATCCTCCAAATGCAGTGAAATATACTGACACATTAAATCAGTGTTGATTCCCTGAAGAAAGCACTGGGAAACAGCATTTAGAGACAAGAGCTGAGCATGCTGCATTTGCCAACCATATGCAGGGATATTTTCTTTCATACTGGGCTCCACCAGTAGCTTGTATTTACAGTCATAGAATTGGAAACAACACAGATTGGGAGTAAACAGCATTCAAAAATCATGTTGAGATTTAGCATCCTTTATTTCAGAGAAGGAAGCACAAGGAAGGAAAAACCAGAAAACGAGGTAGGGGCAGATCACATCAGAGGCTGTTGGGTGAGCCACGGTTCTCACTGGCATCCCAGCAAAGAGGAGGTAAAAGGGATGCCTTGAGGAGGACAATTTGAAGATGTTCATGGGGAAGGTGAAATGATGATGGCTGTAAGAAGGAAACACTCCATGGAACTGGCTGGTAGCCAAATCCCACCATCAAGTGACTTCTGATGAATAATATAGGCCAGGGTTATGCCAGATTTGCATTGCTTCCACACGCACACAGGAGAGAAAGAATGGACCAAGGTGCTTTATCCCTGCAGCTTTATCCCTGCTCCTGTTCTGATGGACCTCTCACTGCTCCACACTGGTTCCTCACCTCCTCTTGGCCCAGGAAACTTGCTCTGCCCCCGACTGGAAGGCAGCTGTGCTGGGGACAGGGAGGACTATGGACATTCAAGGACAAGTACATGTATAAGTCACTGCAGGGATGAGGCAGTGATGATACTGTTTACAGTGAACCAGAAAAGCAGCTGTTTTGAAGGACCCTCTTAAAACCTGAATTCCTTGGTGTAATGTAACACAAGTTGTGCAGAAATGCACAGCTCTTAATCCTAGGGGTTTTTTTGAAAGGGAGGCCCATCAACTCGCACCAAAATGTGCTCCCTGCCTGCCTTGCCTGCCTCTCTCTTCCAGCATCTACCACCTGCAGAAAGGCCCCTCACCCTTTTCCTCTCCCACAGAGCCCACTTCACCTTACAAGCCGCTGTGAACTGGGGACTTTCTCTACATACAGTCCTTGCTTACTGACCAACTAGCTCTGCTCCAAAGGCCAGATGTTGGTGAATCTCCACGGGACTGACAGGAGCCAGCACACAGAGGGAAGCCCAAGATGCTTTGGGTCAATGAGATATCCACTTAGATTCTGCTCTTTAAGATACTTTGCAGGGGTAATGTGATGAATATTCATTGCATAATTTATTATTATTTTATATACATTGTTAATGTTTCTCATGGAACAAAATTTGTGGTGCTTGTTACACGTGTGCACTGTAGAGCAGCTGTGATCTTTAGGGCTGGAGTCAGAGCCAGTGAGGAAGGTGGGAAAAGAGGAGCCGAAGAGGCTCACCACACAGTAGGANTCTGTGTGATGAAGAAGCAGAGCAGCTGTGATCTTTAGGGCTGGAGTCAGAGCCAGTGAGGAAGGTGGGAAAAGAGGAGCGGAAGAGGCTCACCACACAGTAGGATATGCCCTGGAGCAGAGTTCTGGACAGTGCATCCAAATTCATGGAGGAGAGTGGCTCAGCTGCCATATCCAAGAACGGTGGGTATGGCAATATTTCATAGGGCTTCCATGGCTTTGTAGCCAGGAGAGACAAGAGGCTGCAGCCAGCAGTTGCTGTGTCCATGTGAGGCTGTATTTGCTATTCTAAACCAAGAACGACATTTTAGCCCTGCTTGCTAAGGAAACAGAGCTTATGCTGTCACGCTGCTTTTCCATCTGTTTCCCCTTTGATTGTTCCTCAGCGATTCTGGAGCCCATTGGCCAGTGTCAGCCAAATTTGACCATGGAACACTGTGCACTTCCCTCTGCGGACAGATGGGTAGCTTGATGCAGGACAAGGCAGGGATAACCCAGCTCTTTAATTGGGGAAGGCCGGAGCCAACTGGACTGGAGTGCCCACACTTGGCTCTGGGTCTTCCACAGCTTGTGCCCAACCATGGAGGCTGGGTAAGACCTTGGCTACCTCGGCTAATAACTGTGCCTGGTGGGGAGAGTTTCCTCCCTAACCATTGTGCTAATCAGCTTAACCCTGCAAGATGACATCTGATAAACTTGGGCTCTCCAAGAAAATATCTCGTAGCTATTTTGTGTTTGAGTGATTCAAAGTATCCTGATAGGAGTTGATATATTATTAAACCCCTAATTTTCTCAAGAACTTGCATTTTGACCTGACAATATTTTGAAGAAACCCTTTGAGGGATGTCTTTTTGCAGAGCAATCACAGTTGTTCCTATAAACACATGCCCCTATCAGTCCCTCTGTCTGACCTCACACCATCAGATAAGCAGGCTTATCCTTCACATGTCCTTAGGGATTACTTCATATCTGTGCATAGCGGTGACTGGGATAAAGTGATCTTTTCTGCAAATACAGTTTAGCCTTTAGGAAGTTACTGCTTACTCATGTGTTAACCTCAGCTCTGAGCAGGTGACCAAAGACAGGCAGACTGCAGCTTGCCTGTGCTGGTGAGCTATAAATAAAGAGGAGCCTGCAGCTACAGCTGCCTGTGCTCTGCTGCAGGTAAATATTTGTCCATGGAAGCTCGGTGAGGGCAGCTTGCATTTGAATGGCTGACCACAAATCCCCACAGGAGACTGCAATAAAAATGATTTGGTGGCATCAGGTGCCACATGGTATTAAGACTCCTAGGAAAAATAAAATAGTCCAGTTCATTATCTCAGCGACCTGTTGTTGACACAGAAAACCAGTATTTGATACCAGAGACTCAGATAATGAAGAGTCAGAAGCCAGCTCAGGAGATGACCGATGTCTACCTCATAGGCTAAGGCAGGAGCAAGTACTGCAGGATCATCCTAAGCATATTTTAAATATCTCAAATGGAAGAGATTCCACAGTCTTCCTAGTCAAACATAAAATTTGTTAGATGTTTTCTTTTGAACGGGTAGTCCATCCTCATTCTCTCAGCTGCATCCTCCCTGAAGTGTGCCCAGCCTCTGACTTTGATTACGACTCTCCAAGTTTTCAGGAGCTGCTTTTCTATGTCCCAGTGACTTTCCTGGATTGTAAATCTCTCAGCATCAATAATTTTGAATATCCCACTTTCCCAATACGTTCAGGATGGAGAGCACTCCTGATTCCACCTTTTTACAGATTTCTGACATTCTAATGAAAAGCTACGGAGCAGAGAGGCTACGGTGCAAGACACTTTGAGAGAACTGCAGGTCCAGACTCCTAGCAACACCCCTGGAGTTTCGTGTAGCCACGGCAGGTTGACTGATCTACTCTTCATCCCTAGGTGTCTCTGCTCTTTTGTGTTCCTGTATGTGGTGAAGAGAAGCGGTGCAGAGAGCGTGCAGAGCCACAGCTGGAGTAGAAACATCAGAGCCCATGCAGAGGCCGCTCAACACAGCAGTCTGTTGAGGCATATTGGACAGAGAGTGGGGGCCAGTTGGGTGAGGCTCTGCAAAAGCAGAGAGGGCAGAGAGCAGAGGAGGGAAAAAGGGGTCACCACACCACCCCAGCACCACCATCACCCCCTGCCACTGCTTTGCAAAACTCCTCTGTCAGCAGCACCAACCCCAAATTTCTTACCTTTGCCCCTTACAGGCCTTTTGTGGCCTCTTTTCATGCAGTGTCTCCATTTAGCAAAGCACAACAATCTCAGTGATAGGGTGTTCTTTCCACACTGCACCATGCAGCAAAGGAGCTCTTCTGTTTAAACACCATGACATCACTTTCAAGGTCATCCTATAAATTCCTTCCTAAAATTATTTGTCACAAGCTCTGTGGAAAATGCAGTGAGAATGAGACTGATGGCATGCACTAAATACGCTGCCAAGCACGGAACTCTGCTCTGACCCTCTACTTTGAGCATGGCTGACCTGTGAGGAGCATCTCTGTTGTGCTGTATCTCACGTTGGGCTGGGTTGCTGGCACAAGGACCACCTTTCTCTTTTATCTTTGCACAATGGGCACCCCAGTACAAAACTGGAGCCCTGAGCTGAGACACAGTTAATAAGCAAGTTGGTTACAGCAAAATGGAGAATGAGTATCAGTCGTATCTTTTAATGTCAAAACAGTCTTGAAGCTTCGTTAATACAATTTCCGTATTATTCTCTATGAAACAATCCTGTTTAACCAAGATGACCAGATTTTCCCCTCTCTAATTTTAATGTGGTTTTATAAAATGGATACCTTTGGCATGTCATCTGGAAACATTAACCAGGGAGGTTAAGGGGTGAGGCTCTTGGGTTTAAAGCATCCATTTAGTAGATAGATAAATGAATTGACTAAGTACTGCCCCATTTGTCATAGGGCTATTACACCTGATTTTTTTTTCTGCACTGGTTATAAGCTATTGGTTAATGGCGTAGAATTAGATTTTTACAGAACTCTGTGCAGATAATTTTCTTGGAAAACATTTTGAAGATCCTGCCTGTCCAGAATATGAGCTGTAATGTTCCACTGCTGTCTGATTGATCGGTCCTCAAACAGCAGGACTGCAGCTGCAAGTGGTAGCCTGTGGCTCCTCCATTAGAGTTTCTGCACTAGCACAGGAGAGCTGTAATAAAGAGAAATGACATGCTAATGTGGAAGTAGGTTCAAAGCCCTCAGATCTGAGCATCATGGGACATTAAGGAAATTTAGCATTTGATCTAGACCAGGGCTACTTGGCCTGGGGAGCCTCAGGTCCAAAGTCATCACATCTTAAAATTCTGTGTGCAAACTGTTTAACTTGGGCTCATCTGTCCTTATGAGATTAATCCAAATAAAGAATAATACCAAGTAACTTCCTCACAACAGGATCCCAGAGCAATGAAGAGTCATCTCAAACAATATAAATACTAGGTAATGTAAAACCTAGCTGGATAAAACACTGTCTATTAAATATAACAGAAGTTATCCTGCACCAGTGGGCATAGAAGCAAGGGCAGATTTCCCATTTTCCCTGTATTTTCCATGAGTATTTTCGTTGGAAAAGCTCCCTGCCTTTCCCATATTCCAACATCTCAGACTGAGGAGGGTACAAAGGGAAAGCTCTGGGACATTCCAGGGTTATGCGGTACTTAATCTCCAGGACACCCTTATCTAAATTTGGTTGAGACACTTCAGACAGAAATAGGTCCCATCCTAACAGTAAAGGGATCAGAGCATATTTTCTAGTGGATATTTGACAGGATTCCACAAAATCACCATCAGGCTTTTTTTTTTTTTTTTAAACTAGCAGTGAGGCTGAAGGATGGATAAAACACAGAAGTGCTCTGCATGAGGTGAGGGGCAATTCCCTATACACTTAGCAGGGTTTATCTGCCCCAACAAGAGGTCTAGAAGAGGGTGATGTTATTCCTTCAGTACGTATCTCCTTTGATGCTCTCTTTTTTTATTAAGCAACAATGATCTTCTCTTTTCACAGTATACCCTTGACCTTACTTATGTTCATTCCCAAGCTCTTCCTATCATTCTGTTTTGCTCTTTCCTCCTCCCTTGTTATACTTTCCTTAGCAAACAGAATCTCATGATGCTCTCTGTGGCTGGGAGGAACTCCCTCAGCACAACCCCAGATCTCACTTGCTGTTCTCTGTTAAAATCCTACTCAGGAAGCCCAAGTGCCTGGCAAAAAATTGGCAGTGCGTAGGCTGACGTGCTGCTCTCACGCTCACTTTTAGCCCCCAGCCATGTTGTGCTCAGGTTTTTTCTCTGCCTTGAAGACTGTTTGGGAGCATCTTGGGCATTTTGCTCTGGGTCTGTGTTTCAGCCAGCTGAGGACTGGGTACTGTGGTACCCCCCGCGTTTTATGAATAACATGTTAATATTGTGAATAGTGACCTGTTTTAGGACCATGGCTTGACAAGTTCAGTCATGCAGAACTGAAAGGGGACTTGCAGTTGAGGTCCAAAATAGTCTGTGAATGCCTGACCAGGGAGGCTGGGATGACAGGCACCCAGCTTCCTAGCAGGTGCTCATTTCTTTCACATGGAGCTACTGTTGGAGGTCAGGGCCTCTTTATTGGAACATGATATGACTGCATCGCTTCTGTTACAGTACAAACAAAGAACAGTCATCCCAGTGACACTGAGAATGGGCCTTTTAGTGAGGTGAATAAAAGACTCTCTCGCTGGAAACCTGTAATGGTGTCAGTACAAATCAGGGAATAAGAAGAAAGAGGTGCCCCCAGCTATCAGATATATTGTCTCTCTCTAGATTTTGTCTCAGAAAGCCCCCACCACTTTTTGGGGGGGCCCTGCAAAATGCAGGTGTTCAGTTTTGAAACTGATGCTCATCAAGTCATGGAAATGTTGGCTGAAAGTCCCCTCTGCAGGTCTCCTAGCGCAAATGTCTTCCCTAAAGTCTAGCCTGGCTCCCCCAAACAGCAAACCTTGGATACCACCCCTTGTATTGTCCACTGCTCCTGAAAATGTCTGCTGTTCGTGTCTCTCTGTTGGGTGGTTGCAGCCACCTCCAGCTCACCTCTCAGACACCTCTTCCCAGCCTAACCAAGCCCGTCTCTGAGGGGCTACATCCTGCAGGCCCCTGAACACACGGCAGCCCCACTGGGCTCTGACAGTTTCCCTACATCCCCCTTGACCTGGGAAGCGGAGCCAAGGCCAGACGCAGCAACCCAGGCACAGCCTCCCCACCACCGAGCAGTCCGGAATAAGTAACTTCCCTCGGAGCTGCCTGTCTTCCTCCTTCCCAGGAACACACACAGCCTTTCTGAGGGAGGAATTGCTGTCAAAGGCGCTCATGGGTTCTTTTCACCCATGAAGTTGTCTGGTTGCTTTTTGAACCTCTATAAATGTTTGAATCTAAAATCTCCCCCAGCAACGAGTTTTACAGATTTCTTGCACAGTATGTAAAACCACTTCCCTCTGCTTGTGGAGAGCTTGCTAATTGCTAGTTTCATTTCTTGTTCTCACACAAGAAAGCACAATGAACCATTTATCATCCTCCTGCCCTTTCTGATTTTATAGATCTCTATAGAAGTGATAATAAAAGAGGACAAAAATACATGAGTAAGACAAATGCTACATTCTGCTTTTCTCTCCCTTTATTTCCTGAAACATGTGACTCCTCATACTTTATTTGAGCATCAGCTTTGGAGATTCTCTCCCACTGTTTCCTTCTCCGTTGTCTTTATTGCACTCCACCAGTAAACAGCAGCTAGGAGTAACTGAAGCCATAAACAACCATTTTCCTGCTCATTTACCTGTGTTGTTCTGGCAATTGCTTAATGGTAAACATGTGACTTACTGACACAATTTAGACCACAATGTTGACAAGTTTAATTCCTTGTCTTTGAAGGACAGGCTAATACAATTTTCCTCTGCATTCCTCCAGGTCACAGAGTTAAGCACAGCCACAGGCAGAGGTGCTCTCAACACCCCCAGATGCATTATCATCTGAATTTCATTAGGATTCTGAATAGTGCTGCTGATGAAGTTGACTGGGAAAGAAAGCAACTTAATCTGTTAAAGAGCTGCAAAAAAGAGCTGTAATTCTTTCTGAAAGATTGTTTCAGCTTCTTGCTCTGCTAATCCGGTGCTTGTGTTTATGAGGACAGTCAGCATGCATCCTCAAGCAACAATTTTAATGTCTGCTCAACATATGCTGTTTACATGATTTCGAAGTCACTGATCTTGCAGGCAGTTTGACATTCAGCAAAGAACAAGGCCTGAAGGGAAGGAGATAGCCTGCAGGTTAGGAACAACCAGCTGAACCCTACAAAAACTAACCCCAGTCTCCAGGAGAGCTGTGCTAGAGCAAGGGATTCAGGCAGAGGCTGAGGGAGGAGTGCACTTCTAAGCCGCCCCTCTGAATCTGACATAGGCAAGAAGCCTCCAAGTCCTCAAAATGTTCTGTTCATCCAAGGCTTGCTAGAAAATAAGCTGGCCATCTCCATGGAGTGGGAAAACTGATGTGGAGTATAGCTAAATAATACTAATACCAAAACAAGGGGCTCCCACTCTCCACTCTGTTGACTCAGTTATCCTGAGTCTATCACCAAGGGAGGACAGTGTTTGTCCTGTGAGCGGGAGATGATGATGTAGGAAGAACAAACAGCCTCTTTATGGGAATGGGAATTATCCTGAGGGCTGACAGTAACCCTTGCCAGGGACTTTCCCCGTGCTTATTAACCATCAAACGCAAACTGAGCTGCCTGTTTTGGGGCCATGAGGTTAAAGGTAGTCTCTGTTTAACACACAGGTATGCTGACAGGCAGTCCAGACTGTGAGGTTTATTATGCTGCAGAGTCACCCCATATGGAGGAAATTTCCTAGGGCTGCACGCAGAGGTGGACACGACCCTGCAACAGGGAAGAGGCTGGAGGAGACACGAGGCAGCAGCCAGAATCCTTGATACCATCTTTGGATTGACTGAGTGCAAGCTGCTGTTCGGGTGGTGCTTGGCCTACGGCTTAGAAAACCGAGTTTCTTGTGCCATAGCTCGTAATTCGTAAGGGGAGCTGGATCTTGGCTTCTCCTCCCCAATGCCTCTTCTCCTAAAATTATTGAATGGCACCACCTTGTGGGTGCTCGGAGGTGAGGAGACGTTTCCATCTTTATTCCATGTACGGACTCTGCAGGGGTACATTTGAATAGCGAGGCATGCAAAGGGTGATTCATTCTCACACTGCTTCTCAAAGACCGGACACTCATCAAGAAGTGCTTTTCTGCTTGTTTTCTGCCAGCTGACAGAAACAGATTTGAGTGCTTAGCGGTTGATTTTCAGAGCTTAACTGATTTTGCCTTTGCTAGAGGTCTTATTGGAAAACTGCAAACAGATAAAATAATTGACATTTTCCAATTATAGAGGAAGTGCAGAGGAAAACCACTGAAATATACGTTAAAGGTCAGCTGCTCAGTACGCCATATCTCACCTCTTTCCAAGACGTGAAATCCGTGTGTCAGCTGGTCCATGGATCACACAATTCCCTAAACTCCTGAAAGTAAGGTGTAGTGGGAGAATTTACCATATGTATTCTTGAGTTTGCCTTTAGGGATTACCCTGGCAATGACAGCACATGTCCCAGACTGCAGTTTCTGGGAAGCATCAGACATATGTTCATGAATAGAACAGCCTGTGTACAACGACTCCAAGAATTTCCAGAAAGCATTGGCTGCATGGTGTGTATTTTGTATAGCATTAGGAGTCATGTTATCATGGGCATGCAGGAAGCCAGGATGCTAAAGAGCAGCTGTCAGTCAGTGTGACTATGCATGTATGGAGTACCAGGTTTTTTGGTCAAGTGGGATTATCATATATAAGTCCAAGGAGGTCCATGAAATCTACCCAAGACAAGATTTTGCAGAGGGAATAGGATGATGTCCTAAAAAAAAGGGATATATTGTAGCCTAAACTACATCAAGAAAATGGAACAGAATCTTATACAGAATATAGACAGGTGAGCAGACACATTTGTACATTTCTGTTGTCCGTGGTGAGAAATTCAGTAAAAACATAAATAAATACAAATGGTTAAACTGCCAATTAAATTTTTCAAGCCTGCTTCTCAAACTCGGTTTCAATTTTGGAAAGAGCATTTTCCTTTTACGGTGTTGACCTGCAGCCATGTGCCCACCCAGTATTTTTCCAGGAAGTTACAAGGGCTGGATGCAAGGTTATGCCAGAGATGTGCTGAGACACCATGGGCAGAACAACATGGTCAAAGCAATGTGGTCCACAAAGTGAGGAGAGTGCCAAGAAAAGGGTGAGGAAAGCTTGCCAGGGAATTAGAGAGGTTTCTGAGAGCAGGCATTAGGATAGGAGTGGGAAGGCACCAGGCCAGTTAAAGCAAGGCCCTGCAAGGGGCAGTTTACTGTGTGCTCCCAATATCCCCAGGCGTCCAGCAGGGTAACACCAGCTTAGGTGTTGCATGAGCACACAGTGAATGATAGTCCTGTCCTCAGAGCACCTACAGCCTGACAATAGAGCGAGATGTGCTGAGAGGAAAGCGAGTGCTGTGGGAGCAGGTGGGTGATGTGAGAGGCAGCAATGCCAGCACATCAGCAGCCAGCACTCTGTGGGTGCTTCTTCCAGCCACGACAGTGAAATACAGTTTAAAGCAGGGATCTGGAAGGGGAAAATGAGCCAGTGTTAGAGACAGTGATGGGGATTTTCTCTTCACTGCCCCAAACGTGCCTGTGTGGGAGAAAAGATGAAGATGATTACTTGGAAATTCAGAAAATGGATAACAGCAGTGACCTCCTGGATAAATCAAAGACTTTTATCAATATACAGTTGTTGAAGAGCAATGGTAAGAAGGAAGGGAATTTACAGGCTGAGGAGAAGAGCAGTGAATGTTTGCAAAAGGTATTAAAGGAAGTGAGGGAGACCCTCTAGTGGGAGAATGCAAGAAAGGCAATCACAGCCATTAGCTGGGGAAATGATCCTAATGCAGCATCCAGGATGGTTGCAAATGTAAATCAAGATCATCCCAAAACTCACAGTGTGGCATCATTTATATTATGTAAGGCAAAACCCCGTGAAAACCAAAGAAGACATCCAACAGTTTCTGCCAAGCTGATTACAAGAAAAGTTTTTCCTGACTAGATATCTGGTAAAGAAGGCAAGCCTGAGCATGTGAGCAGAACACACCGATCATGCACACAAATTTTAAATCAATGCCAGTAGAAACGGCAGGATGTGTCAAAGTCTTTTAGCCTGGACTCCAAAACTCCCTGTTCATTCACCAGGTGCTAGAGAAGGTCACAGAGACACTAAAACGCGCAAATTAAATATTGGTCCCACGTCTTGTGTGAATCTGAGGTAGCCAGAAAGGCTTGCAGCATGTCAAAAAAACATAATACAAGGGGAAGGGAAGAAACAATGGCTGCCTCTATTATTCGGAGAAATCACTAACTCTCTGTCCACTTCAGTTTCCAATTTGTAAAGCAGGGTGAAGAGTAGTTCTTTGCACTTATAAAAATTCACACGTCAAAAATCATGAAGGCTGTGAAATGCCAACATACTTAAGAGAGGGAACCAGCTTAGTGTCAGGGCCTGTTATATAGTGGCACCAACTTTTTACAGCTTGCAGATTCTGTTTCAGCACTGAGCTGCCAAACAGGACAGCAGACCAGCAGGGCTGTGTTGGGAGAGGACAGCTCCAGCTGCAGAGCAGGCTCTCTTACGACAGCCACCTTCTGCTCCAAGAGCCGTGGCTGTCAGGAGGACAATGCCTCTGCCTGATGAAGAGGATGAGGAAGATAATGCCCATTAGACACCTGTAATAGCTCAACACTTCGAATTTATTGTGCAGCAACACATTCAATATTTCCACCTATTTATGTAGTGTTTGAGGGCTGTGTTTGACAGGCTTTAATGTAAACATGGTATTGCTGGCACACCAACAGCTTTTTTTTTGGCATTGCTTTTACAGAGTCTTTCCATAGAATGAGTTGATGTGTGACTCATGTAAATTCAGATTTTTTTTACTTTGAGCAGATGTGGCCCCTCGGTGTGAGCCCAAGAACAGTTGGGGTGTTGCTGGCATTTATTTACAAACCTCCAAGCCAGCAGTTTCAAATCTGGGTTAAAGTTAGATGCCTGTTTCCATGACAGATGGTCTCATTTTGAGAAGGAGTGAGTCTTGACAACTGGGGCTGGCTGGGACAGTGAATTTCTGTTTCATAAAGATGATTCTATTTTCAGGGTATTTTCAGATCCCAGATCAAGATTTAAATCGCCGAATTCAAATATCTTTTAGGGATGAACAACATTTCATCTTGCCAGCATCCAGGCTCTTGCTGATCCCTAGCTAGATGCCAGTGTTTATCCAGGCTGCTGGAAGAACAAGGAGTCCTCGCTCTGTTGTCACCTGCCTGAGGAGCTGTGAGGTGTCAGGAGTGAAGACTGGCTGGGAACATTTCTCAGGGGGTTGTGCAGATCCCAAGTGCCCTGGTGTTCAGGGAACAAGCCTTGAGCCCATGGACTGTCCCTGTGACTTGGCACGGCAGGATTGTGGTAGGGGGTCCGTGGGCTCCACAGCAGCCCTGGAAGTAAAAGGACCAGAGAGAGGTTGCCATAGAAACTCTGATTGTTCTTTAGCCCTGGCAGGACCAGATCTCATCAGAGGTTTTGCTGGAGCAACTCAGAGGAGAACCATTTCCATAAAAATGTTTTAGTCGTTCCACTGAAGACTCCAGTGGCATAGAACAAGCAGTGCCTGGTGCTGATCCAGCCTTCAGGAGATGAGGAGTGTGCACAGCACAGTACCACCCTCCCCTCCTAAGGCAACAGCTCTGACGTGGGGGAGGAGTCCCCACTCTTGTCACATAGGGTGGCTGCTGAAGCGTGTGAAACCCACAAGGTGTCTGACGTTGGTGCAAAGTCAGGAGCTCCAGGTTATTTTCCTTGGCCTGCAGCTGCTTTTGTGGAAAGGTAAGGAGCTTCTAGTCCTTCTAGCAGCTCTGTGCAGGTGTCTCATGTCCTTATCCCATCTCAAATGGCACAAGATGTTGCATTTAAGGACAGCAGCCCCCTGTGAATTGTCTGTCGTTGCCAACATCACTGCCAGGCAAGCAAAGGGAGGGCAGCTTCTGTATCTGGTGAGGTTTCACCATTATCCTTGTGAGGGAAAGCAGCATCCCTCTGGTCTAACTCCTGGTGCCCAGTGCCTGGATTTTTCATTCACTGACCACAGCTTGGTGCAGAAAGGCAAAGCCTGAGACAAGGAGGAAGGGGGGAGAAACCACACTCCATGTGCTACACACCAGACAACTGCAGCACGTGCTGCTGAGCAGAGGGGAGCCTGCAGTCCCGGAGCATGGATATGGGCCATGGCCCTTCATTAGCCTCCATTATTATTAGGGTGGCACCCAGAGGAGTTTTGCTGCCAGTGCTGTAACTCTTCTTCAAATTATCTCATATGCCATTAAGAAGAGGTCCACGCTGACTTTTTGTGTTTGATTTCAGTGCCTTGCTGTTAACATCTTGAAGGAGCGTTTGCAAAGGCAGTCTGACACGTGTCACCCAGAAAGCTGACTGTAAACGTGAGTTTGTGTAGACTTCATGTTATGGAGTGAAAGAGCTTCTACTTCTTAAGTTTTCACCTAAAGAAAACAAAAACAATAAAACAAAAGCAAAATCACCCAAAAGAAAACCAGCGTCCAACAGACACATATATTAAAAATTTAAGCCATCCTTCTAAATTTCAGTGACCTGAAAGTTCAGCTGATGTCTTTCTGCCTTTCACTTTTGTTACTTTGTAGTAAAAGTTATTTCCTCTTCACCAGTTACCAACTTTATCAAAAGGGGATATTTTTGCTCATGATGGGCAGAAGGCTCTTTTAAAACAAAATTATACTAAATCCCACAGTATGCCAAGGCAATCCAACATCCTTTAGAGCATGACTGAATATTTCATTGTCTTTGATAAGTCACAAATAGAATTTATTTTTCTGTACTGAATCAACAAAATAATGAGCCAGAGGCTTCAGTAAGCAAAAGGGTGACTTTGTGAAGATCTTTAAATTCTCCTTTGGTGTTCAACTCAGCAGCTGTTGGCTGGGATGTCATTAAGGGCTGTTAGGCACTAGCAGCTGTTTCAGGGTTTCTGGTATTGATAGTATTTGTATGGTCACACAGCTCAGAAGTGTCCAGGATGGTATTTCCCTGGGTGCTGATGGAGGAGCACTGAGGCAGCCCTCCCACAGAAAGCTCACTCTCCAAGCAAAAATTGTACCTCAGTGGATTTAATGGGTATCTAAAAGTGTTCAAAGCATTTGTGAGGCACCAAAATGCTTCTCCTTTAAGCAGCCTTATGGGATTTCCTGCTTTCATTTTGGTAGTAATCCATCTGCTCTTGAGTGAATTCTCAGTGGCTGACTTCACATATACCTTAAACCATAAAGATGGAGGGAAAAGGTGACCAGCTGCAGGTTAGCAGGATCTGAACTCATTATATGTGATAGTAGAAGCAATTTGTCACTGTCTGAGTCATCACAAGCGCCCTGTTCAGGGGACCCACTCTTCCAATACCATTCTTTGAACAAAGCAGTAGAGATAATAAAGTCCAGAGGAAACTTACTTGGACAAATACAATTATCAGGCAGTTCTGAAAAGTTTATTGTTGATCAGACTGTGCGCTTATCCCAGATTAAAAATCCTTTGCAGATAAAACCACTGGAAACTGTGGAGAACAGTCTTGAGTGGTTATCTTTGGCTCTGGATGAAGTATTTTTCTGTGAGACAATAAAATGCAGAGCATAGGAACTGGCGCTCTTGATGACTGAATTAACTTTGAAATCTCTCTCAGTCTCTGAGACCTCAGAAGATACTGCAAAGACTTCCCTGACAAATAGTTTTGTAATTACACTGGGGCTGAAGATTGTTTTCAGTGACCTCCAGCAGTTAATTATGGGCTCATAAGTTGCAGACTATAGGGTTTTCCAGAGCTGTTCACAGCCTGGATTTTTCTTTTGTAGTGGATTCAATAAAAATAATTGTAAAAGTACGTTCATGCCTTTTTGGACCATGAATTTTGTCGACAGATGCAATGAAACTGATACACCCTGCAGAGCAGCTCAGTCTCATGGCACTGACATTTCCCCCACAAAAATACCCAGAAATTAACTTTCTGAGCAGCTCTTCTTTGCAATACCAATACAGCACAAAAGCAACCACAAAGGTTCAGACAAATTTGTCAACATTTTGTTAGGAATGGCACAGCTGTAGTTTATTATTTACTTGTCCATGTAGATGGTGGTAGTACCTTGGATTTGCAGTTATGGTGTAGTGTCAGCCCCTGCATACGCACTGAACAAAGACCTTAATTTACAGAAAAAAAATTTTTTTTTTACTTTGGAGACTGTCAAACATTTAGCCTCGCTGATATCATGTAGCACTGAGTTCCGCAGGTTAATTATGGCTTATGTAAAAAAGCATTGCTTTTTGTCAGTATTGGAAACTAAATGTATTCATGCCTTCCTGAATGCTTTCTCAGCAGTTGACAGCCTTGACATTTACATAGGGGTGTGGTGAAACAGGGCACCGACACCCGTAATCATCACGAGGAAGGAAAGCATCCAATGACATAAAACTGTTTCACAGTCTCAGCCTTTCCCTGGAAAAACAGCATCTGGCTCAATGTATCTGCAGGCACAGACTGTCTGCAAGGGCTTTTTTTGTTCTTTAAACAGAACTCAGCTGACAGGTTACTTTCTGGAAGAGGCATGGTAATCTGTCTATTTATGTACTGCCTTTGAGAGATGTAGCCTCAAATTAGAATAGGAGTTGGGAACTGAAACAAATGGGCTGACAGAAATGGGAGACACTGGGATTCTTGGCGTGCAGGCTCTGTGCAATCAGGTCTCAAAAACATTTTCAAAAAATGGAATAAAATGAGCCTTGTTGCTTTTATAGCTGATTAAACTGAGCTGACGTGTCATTCTCCAGACATGAACATACTGCTTGATCTAACCTATATTTGAAGATATGTATGACATTCAGTGAGAGTTGGAAACATCATTATCCTTCCTTTGGAGTTAGCCCAGTGTTTACTGAGTGCCTGCCTTTGGAAATGGGCAATTCCTCTCTGGGAGCTGACAGAGGAAAAGCATTTGATTCTGGGTGGTCAGGATTCTGCCCTGACCTGCCTGCAGCACCTGACAGTGCTCAGGCCCTGACAATCCCACTGGCTCTCACATGAGTTTCCCTGAAAACAGAGAGCTCAATAAGCCAAACAGTTTATTTGGGCACTGGGCCTCATATCCATGAGAGCCCTGTTCAGAACACAGGATGGTCCTGCTTGCCCTTCATTGCTCTGTGTTTTCTCCAGTGCTCTGATGAAGTTCACTCCTCAGTTCTGCCACCTCCTGTGGGTCCTTCTCCTGACCCATCTCCTGGCCCAGCTCACTCTTTGTCCTAGGCCCAGCTTGAGACCTCAGCAACCATTCCTCTCACTCAGGCTTGTTCAGACCCCAAACTGAGGGGTTGCTGAGGCTTAGGAGGAAAATGGATTTTGGAAAGACTCAATATCCCCATGTCCCTCATCTGAAAGGAAGGGAGGTTGTACCTCAGAGTCAGGGGCCACAGCTGGAATTGTGCCACAGGTCAGCTGGAATTGTGCCACAGATCTCTGCACTCAGGTCACATAGTGACAACCAGACAGCAGTGGCATGCCTTTGCAGCTGGCCAGTGCCATGCAGTGACACACATGGGGGTTATGTGTGCCTGGAGAGATGAGAGGGGCTCTGAAAAAAAGCAATCAGCTTCCACCTGGGGTAGAGATAGGCACCTGCCAGGTATTTTATAAATTAGGCTGTCTCTATAAATTATCCTGTGGCACTGGAGACATAGAAGATTCTGTGTGAAGATCCCTCTTGAGTCTTACACTTCCCTGCTCTCACAGCTGTGGAAATGCTATCACATTTGCAGCAGGCTCTTTGCCATAAGCAGTGCAGCTCATTGTCTGGCATTGCTGTCACCATACTCCTGTTGCACTGACTGTTCTTGGTGGCCAGCACACTGTCGTGTTGCTTCTGAAAGGTTTGCTTCCTGTCAACACCCAGATATGCTGGAAATGTTTCCTACATCAAGGGCTCTGTCTAAACCCTGAATTTAAAAGTGGACAAAGGAAGAGGAGGAGGCACACTCAGATCTGTGCATGCTGTTTGGGGTGTGTTGCCACAGAGCTCCAAACTAACTGCACTTGGGAAGTGAAGCTCTGGGGGAAACTGGGGCACAACAGGCCAAGCCTTTCCCAGGCTGGATAAACAAGAAAACAGAAAAGCATTGCCCTGTATTGCCCTGGCTTCCCCAGCGTTTGTAAATGCTCCAGGTCTTGGTACAATGTCCAGGTGGGCATCTGGGTGTAGCAGTATGAGCTGGACATGTGTCTGGATTACAGCAGTGCTCAACCAGCAGCACAGACATCACCTGAAAATCCTCCATTTTTCTCTGGATGAGTCCCTCTTACGTATTTTGCATGTGGCTGTTGCATTTGAGGTAGTTATCTTTACTTCCAAAGTTCTGCAGGTAAATAACCATTTGGTGTTTGATTTGTTCTGCATGCAGCACATCAGCTGGTCCCATAACAAGTAATTCAAAGGCTTGCCAAAGTGATAAATCTCTGCTTATTTTCATTTCCTGCCTCTGGCAATGTAGTAAAAGATGGTCTCATTCCCTGTTTGAATCCTGCAAGCAGAAGTTAAATATTCTGTGATCCAGGACAGGTCAGACTGTAGATTCTTCCACCATCCCAAAGCCTAGTTTAGTGAGCTGGATGAATTGGAGCTGGTAAGCGTGTAGCAGGGTATAAAAGAAACCCTTCATGCTCTGTAAAAGCAGCCTTGAGGTGCAGTAGGGCTGTGCACAAGGGCACTAATTCGTCACACAGCATGTCCCCAAGCTGCACTGCACAGCCCAGGCTGGACGTGGAAAGCAGGACACAGCAAGCATTTGCTAGAGCCTCACCGTGGCTGAAGGGTTATCGGCTGTCACCAGCACATCAGTTTTTCTTTCCCAAGGAAAGGAAAAAGACCAGCAGACAGGATCCTGAAAAACAACATTCCTCTGGAGAAAGACCTCAGGTTTCTCTAATCCTCTTGATTTGTGCTCAGGCATCGGATATCTGGGAATTGATTTGCTTCTTTGTATGTCCTTGTAATTCTTTGCTTCTTCTTTGTATGTCCTGGCTGGATCATCCTGTGCCTCTCCTGTACAAAGCACACACAAGAATTGAAATCAGTTTTGCCTGGAAACAGATGCCAATTCAAATCACTGGAGAAGGGCAGAAAGGGAGCAAGAAACATCTCATTGGAGCTGTTGACACAGGTAGAATGCTAGAGATGGTCCCAATCTTTCCCAAAGCCTTTTGTTCCTCTGCTTCCCAAGCTTCCTTGAAGATTTTCCTGTGTGTGCCCAGGCAAAAACGTGGGGGAAGGAACTGAGCTGAGCTCAAATGCACCCCATGACTACCGGAGCTTGTGGCAAGGCTGCTCTTCCCTTAAAGGAGAGAAAAGTGTTGTTCCCACCAGGCAGTGAAAGGACAAATGTGAAAGCCCCACTTTCGATTTATCCTCAGTCCCAGTGTCCAAAAGCTGCTGTTGGTTTTGTCTTCGTCCAGAAGGTGTCTTCACTCACTCTTGTCCCCATGGCTTTTCTCATTGCTCCCTGTGCCTTTGTACAGAGTGACAGGAGGAAGAAATGACAGGGAAAGGTTGCTAAGCCTAAGCCCCACTCTCAGTAGCGTGCACCACACAAAGCCTTTCTGCTTCAGTTTATTCCAGAAACAGGATCTTTTGGAACACCTATCCCTGCAGTGCAGTTTGGCCATTGCTGGCAGCAGGCTGCAGGTTCTGTACTGAGTTTGCAGGACTGAGGCCTGCCAAACTTGCTCTGCCTGGACTACTATTGAGTACCTGCTGCTTTGTTTCAGTTTAGTTTAGCTGTAGGAACACTTTCCTCCTTCTAGCCAGGTGCCTATGGCTGATTTGGTTTACTTTCACTAGCACTGCATGGTAGAACCATGGTTTTATACCAAAGGCTCTTCTGTGCACCACGAGCTGTTCACAACTCCAGCTTCATATGCGGGAGCTAAAGATGCCATCATGGGCTTGGTGTGACAGCAGAGGTCCTGAGAGGTGGAAACACAGGGTGCAGTGCAGGGGGGTACAGGCCCAATGCAATGGTACGAGATGGGGCACAAGCCTGACTCTGGAGCACTCACAGCCACAAACAAGTCACCTGTTGACAGCTAAAGAAATGCAGATACAGAGCTGGACGAGAATGGTTTCAGGGGTAGCAAAGAGGACAAAAAAATAATATCTTACAGGTATATAATCAGCATCTACAGTAAATTTGGATGTGAAATGGAGTTTCAATCCGGTGAAGAAAAAAGAAGGTGTAAAAGCATGTAACAAAGCATGAAACTGACCCCCAGGAGAATCTGGAGTGAGGAAGAAGAAACCATCACCATCAACCTCACATTCCTTCCACAGAACAACTCCAAATGCTGATGATTTCCTGTAGCACCACCACCAGAGTGAAACCACCACCAGATCCAGGATCTGGATGAGCACAGGCATGGGGAACATAACAGCAGGAATAGGGGTAGAACATAAGAAGGATCTGCATGAGACCTTCATATTATTATTATTTTTTAATATTATTATTATTACTACTACTATTATTGAAACTTTTTCTGCATAGGAGTATTATTTATTTTTCTGTAACAATTTGACCTGGACTAATAATGATTTTTTTATTAGAGTGCTAAGATTTCAGTTCTACTGAAGTTCAGTTCTACATTCAATTCTTGTCTTTATATATAAGGTATGTTTCCCTTTTGCCTGGAAACACTATTTCAAGCATAACACTGTGAGAAGGTTTCTGAATAGCTCAGAAACATTCTGTATTTCTCACAGGTTCAAAATAACCAAATACTTTATGACTTGAAATCACCATCAAATGTGAAAAATGCATCTGCCCAGGAGAGGTCTAAAGAGCTTCTTAGCCTCAGATGAAAAGGTAAATGGTGTTTTGGGTAAAATCGACTTTTGTTTTTCAGTTTTTCCCATCAAACCTGTTTCTGCTCTCTTGGATGCAGTCAAAGCTGATTCTGTTCCTCTTCTAGACTGCGCTTTGTCAAAGAGGAAAGCCACAACAAACACCTTGTGAATTAGGAGACATTATTTTTAGCCACAGATCAAATTTCAAAGAAATAGAAACTTCCAAACTCCTAGTCTTCTTCTAGTTCCTCAGTAAAGCTTTCCACATCAATGTCTTCCATTTCTAATGGTTCTATAATGTTTTACAGATGTAGTATGCTTACAATAAAATTCAGACACAATGAATGCATTGCCATCAAACAGGTGCCCTTAGCACCAGCTTTTCTAAACTCCTGGAAAAAAAAAAAAAAAAAGAGCCCACAGAAAAGACCCACCAGAACACACAA
>VYZQ01044269.1:23153-35323 GCA_013400655.1 Mystacornis crossleyi
AGCAGCCTGTCCTTGGAGGGCTGCACCCCGTGGGGAGAGACCCACGGCGCAGCAGTTTTGGGAGGGCTGTGTGCCCGTGGGAGGGGCTCACGCTGCAGCAGGGGCGGTTTGGCTGCTGCTCGTGAGAGGGGACCCAGGCCGGGAAGTTCCCGGAGAACTGTCTCCCGTGGGAGGGACCCCACGGCCTCACAGGGGAAGACGCCTCTCCCGGAACAGTGGAAGGAAATCCTGGTGATGGACTGACCAAACCCCCCTGCCCTGTCTCCCTGAGGTGTCTGTGGGAAGGAGGGAGGGCCGGGGTGGGGGCGGGGAAAGGTGTTCTAAGGGCTTATTTTACTTCTTGTTATTCTCCTCTGGGTCTCTTAGTAATAAATTCACTTTGCAACTTAAGTTGAGCCTGTTTCACCCTTGAAGTGTTTCTCCTGGTCCTTATCTCACTCATGAAGCTTTCGTCAATTTTTTTTCCTCTTTTCCCTCCTCTGCTGAGTTGTGGCAGGAGAGGATGAGTGAGCGGCTCTCGTGGGTGCCTGGCTTTGGGCCAGTGTCAAAGCACAACAGCTTGCCATAAAGGACTCTTAGTTCATTTCTTTTCTGTGATTTTAATTTTGGCCAGGTCCTTCTCCCTCATCCAACAGGAACCAGAAACTTCCCCCTCAAACCTGTAGGCCTTGGTCCTCTGTGTCTTACCAGGGTGTTGCACAAGTCTGATTGCCTAATCCCTCCACTGCTGCTGGCTCTGACCCAGGCCCAGAGCAGAACATCTGAGAAATGCTTAGATCAAAGCTCCCCACCTGCCAGTGGGGTTTTGGCCATTAACCTTTTGTTTATGCCCTTGCTGTGCAGCAGAGGCACTCCAGGTATTTCCTTGCTAAACAAAGGCAGGCATTTAAACCCAGCAATCTGCTTTATGACGCTGGGCACCGTTGCTGCACACACCGTTTGACTCTTTTCTCTGCAGAGATTAATGCTGGCATCTTAAACATCACTGATGCCTTACAGACAATCCATTAACATCAGTGTCTCCTAAGTGGCCAGCCATACCATTATTTATAAAATAGGGATCCCTTTCTAGTGCTACCGCTACCAATCCCTTGATTTCCCGAGCATAGAATCATGCCTATTATCAGCTATGGAGTATTTTACACTGCTACATATTTTTTACTATATAATGAGCTGCGTGTATGTGAGTGACATGAAAAAAATAAAATAGAGGAATATTGCTATTCCACTTGCTGCAGTGTATGAGCTGATCTGGTTAGACATGAAATGCAGACAGAAATCCGCCTCACCTCTCAAGCTAATTTTAGTCTCTCCCTCTGTTCTCTGTGGCTGTGTGTGTATAAAATCACTGGCAGTCTGACAGCGTTTCAGTAACCTGTGCCACGCGCAGAGCGGGATGTACTCACCAACCATCTGCTTGCATGGCACGGGTTAACTGAGCCTGTGGGATTGTGCTTACCTAAACAAAACCACTGCAGTGAGGGGAAAAACAATGAATGGGTGGAGATGATCAGCTCATGCATTCCAGCTAGTGCAGTCCAGGCAGCAATGACAGCCTGAAGGTTGCAGCAGCATCGGGATCAGCATTCCAAGTGCACCGATCTTACAGTCTGGAGCGATTTTACGTGGAGCTGTTCTTTATTTGCCGAGCCATGGCCAGTAACCAGGCCAGCCTGCAGGATGATCAGAGCAGGCACTGCAAGTTCTTATCCTATATGTTCTACCAGGCTGTGAGAGATCACAAGCCTGTGTGGATGCTGGAAGACATGAGAACTATGGAGTATTTTTACTGGGAGGAAAATGCCAGCCTACGAACCTACTCACCTTCAGAAGCCCTTCTCTATGCAGTGGTGCATAATCACCTGCCTTATGCTCAGTATCTGCTGTCTCATTTTCCAGAGGAGGCTCTCAAGGTGCCTGGGGAACACTTCTGCTATTGCCCATCCTCTGCTCCCCACTTGGCCATGGCAGTCACATATGACAGGAGAGATATCTTGGGACTGATCATCAAAATTGCACACAAGCTCCCCAGCTTGAACTCCTATATCAATAGGGCTGGCTGCTTTCATCTGGAAGATGGGAAAACACCCCTGCACCTTGCCTGCGAACTGCTGAGGTCAGAGACAGTCCTCATCCTCCTCGGGAATGGAGCGTCTCCTAGGATAGAGGACAGTAAAGGGCTTACCCCGCTGGACGTCATCCTGGAGCAGATGTGGGACTCCAAAGTCAATGTCGCATCAAAGAAGCTCTGCCTCGACTACCTCTTGCTCTTCATGCCCAACCCACAGTTTAAGATGCGCAAAGTTCTGCAGGAGCATCCAGACCACTGGACAGCTTTGCTGGGAGAAGACAAATTCAACAGCCTGGTGGGGAACACACCTGCTTCTTTATATCTGCAAGCTATGCAAACTATTCTCCAGACTCTTCCCCCTTCCCACTTCCCTAAAAGCATCCAGGAACTACCTATACCTCAGGCACTAAAGCCCTTACCATCCTATGGCAAAAAGCTACCGGCAAAAAATGTGGTAAATGTTTTTCCTTGACTTTATTCAGTGGGTCTTGGATTTTCAAAGGCAACTTAGAGGAGCTGGTCATCCACCACCCTCTGCATTTTAGTGGGATTTTAGTATTTAACCTATTAGGCTCTGCTGGAAAATCCAATATTTTGTGACAAGATTTTAAATGTCTTTTCTAACTGATTGCAGGCACGGCACTTTTAAAGGCAAAAGCCTTCCTTGTTTTCTGTTTTGTTATGCATGTGAAGGGTTAACTGTAGTTGAGACTGTGTTATGTTTGGTTTCTTAGCTGTCAGCTGGTATCAGTGTATCTGAATTCCCAATATGATAACTGTATCCTGTGTAATGCACCTGGGTTAAAAGGAACTACGTGCCCAGTGGGATTTTCAAATGGTGTCACTGTGGGACTGTGTTCTGCTAGAGCTGGGAAAAATACCATCCCCTACCCACAAGGTTCAAACATCAAGTTTCCTTTCTAACAATGATCAGGCATTATTAGTGGTAACCACAAAGTCCATGGCTGATGCTGCAGGGATGCAGAGGCAGTTCCTGTAGGATAACTGATCCTACCGAGTTAGTTTATGGCAGGTCATGGTGTGGAGGGCATGAGTTCAGAGAAGGGCAGTGAGTGTATGTTCCTGGGGGATGGGAAATAAAGATCCACAGAAAAGATAATGGAAAGCATCCAGTCTCACCTGGGAGCGAGGGGGTTAAAGGCAATCACAGCCCTGGTGCCTCTACAGACTTGTGCAATGGGGAAAGAACCATTTTCCCTGCTGTCCAGTAAACAAGAGGCAATTGGAGCAGGGACAGTGGGAGCCCTGTCTTTCGTAAGTGACATTATTTCTCCTTGTCTTGTGTTTCAGAACATATCTCTACAGGAGATGTAGCTCACTAGCTCGATTTCCCTGTGGGTCCCAGAGCCACAGGCATTTGTTAGTTATCTTAAGCTGGGGTATGATGTGCTGCAGTTAAAAGTTGTTACTTGTCAATTAGAGTATATTTGCCACCCGGGTCCAGAAAGAAATTACAAAATGTTCCCACTGACTGGGCACTGTAGGCAGGGTGAGTTTGCGGAAAGCAGGGCTGGGGCTGGGCAGCCTTCTGGGTAGCTCTGAACCTCTCTGCTCAAGGCACTGGTCCTGCTCTCCTGGCTGTTCTCAGCACCAGCAGAGCAGTGGCAGAAGCCCGACTCCCTTTGGGGGACATTCCTTATTTTGGACCCCAGTGTTCCTCACTCTTTGTAAGCCCAACCTTCTGTTCTGCTGAAGTAGCGTAACTCACTTCCCAGATCCGCACTGGGCAGCAGAGAAGAACTCACTCTTCTCTTCAGCTGGATTTGGAGCCCAAGGTTGTGGGGCACAAACCGCTTTCCACAAGGCTCTAGCTAAGAAAGGATGTGCAGTCAAGTCTCAATTGCTTTGTGCAAAAATGGCTCGTGTCTCATCTGACTTATTCCCTGCCTGTGCCACGGAGGCCGTGCTGGACCTGCGCCCTTCTTTCCGTCAGCACAGGGAGCACTTCCATTTAGTTTCCCTCTGCACGGGCTACCTCCTGTGTGCCAGGACACTGGCAGTGCCAGCCATGGCCAGGTGGAGATTTACTGTGAGGCTGCAGAACATGCCGCTCACAGCTACCTGGAACATCCTTCCTGAGCCTGGGATGCTCCTCCCAGCCATCTCTTCCCACATGCCGTGGGAGGACCTCAGTTCCGGTGCCACCTGCGCTGGGCCAGGTGAATAAGCAGGCTGGCTCGTGAGGTGGAGAAAATGTCAGCCCAGCCCTAAAAGTGGCAAGCAGGCCATGAAGGGGTTAACCCTTCTCTTGAAATCCCTCATCCCTGGTGCTGCAGTGTCCCTCCACCCCTGCCCCTGGGGACTTGAATGTCCTTCTCCATCCGTGTCTGTTCCTCCTCGTTCAGTGGGGGAGGCTGCGAACGGGGAAATGCAGGGTCAGTGCTGGGTGAGGGTTTTGGGGGAAGGCTGCTCGCCCGGCTGCCTGTGCTGCAGACAGAGGCTGTCACAGCTTGGGAAGCAAAGGCAGATTTGCATTATAAGCGGTGGCTCAGCTGCTTCTGCCAAGCCCTCAGGCTCCCCAGCACTGGAACATACTCCCCCGAAAGCCCGGAGCTGGAGGCAGAGAACAGAGCAGGCTCTCACTGCCCAGAGTGACTGTACAGAGCCCGGCCCCTGTGGCACCCCGGGAGTCCAGAGGAGCAGGATTGTCCCCAGCAGCACTGCGGTATCTCATCCGGATGTCGGTGGGTGAGAGGCGGAGGAGGCTGGTGAAGGATATTATTAGAATAGTAATTAGGTCCCGGGAGCAGAGATCCCGGGAAAGGAGGAAATGGAAATCATCCAGTGCTGTTGCACTGGCTCGAAACCATGTGAGTTTCCGTGCTGTGAGGAGTTTCAGAAAAGACAGGACGGAGGGGACGGCTGTTCATCTTACAGATCCAAGGAGGCAGGTAAGGACTGTCGGCATTACCGGAGAGCGCTTTCTTATTAAGGCCGGAGGCTGTACTCAGCCAGAGCAGCCCACTGGGAGCAAGCGAGTGTAAAATGGTGCAGGGGTCTCTTGTTGGCTGCTATAGTTGGGATCAATGCAGAGGTCAGGAATCAGGCACTTCAGGCTTTATGGGTGGATTTGTAGCAGACAGCAGGATGCTTGTGTGCATGCATTTGTCCATGTGGAAGGCTCCCCTCAATCCACCTGCCAAGAGGGAGAATAGAAGATGAATTGTCTTGAACAGTTTCTTCCTGGGGCATTCCTGTGACTGTTACCCCAGCCTGGAAGAAAGCTGCTGGTCCACTGTTGGCCAACATGTAAAATTCTGGTGTGTCCAGCCCAGAGTGTAACAGGCAACTACCCACACAGGAAAGATCACTCCACAGCCCCCTCATTCCTCCTTTTCCTAACCATTTTAGCAAGAGATCAAGCACCAACTGGTCCTCAATCACATCGGGCCTCCCATGCGCAGTCCCAGTGGGCCAAAGTTTAGGGTCATTAACATTGTAGTGACAACTCTTTCCGTTTCCTGTAGCAATATGACTGCAGGATGGGCACTCCTTCTGCTGGAATGGGGGAATCTTCTCCCTAAACTGTGTTTGCTTATACTGTGTTGATCTGCCTGTTAGTTTGAGATCCCATTTGTCTTCCTGCTCAGTACAGTGACATTACATCAGATATGGCCAAATCTACCTCAGCCCTGTCTGTGTTGTTTTTTTCTCTCCATTCTTTCCAAGCCAGGTCATTAGCAAAAGTAAACTCAAAATATTTTGCAGACTTCCTGCAACCTGATGGTCTTGAAAAATCCCTTTGCTTGCATGGCAAATATGTTGGTGACTTTGTTAATCAAAAGGGGTGCTGGGTGCTGTGTGGTGATGTTTACATTCTGCATATCTGCATACTGAGTAAGTGTCGCTAAGATCTGTATTTCTGAACTTGGGAAAAAGAATAAACATAAGAGAGAAACGGGGAGAGGTTAAAGTCTTTTCTGATCTTTGGATTTAGGTTGGTTCTGCAGGTTACATCTTTTTAATTTCAATTTTGAGGAGTAGCTTTGTAAGGATCTGAGTTGTCTGTATGTGTGAGCCTTTGGTTTTGGTGAGAAGCACTTCAGTGAGCACAGTGGGGGCGTGCGAGTGAGTGAAAATGTGCAGGTGTGTGTGAGTGCCTGCCCTCTTGTCACACGCGTGTGTCTGTCCTCTTGTCATATGTGTGTCTGTCCTCTTGTCATTCGTGTGTCTGTCCTCTTGTCATACATGTGTCTGCCTGCCCTCTTGTCACACCCGTGTGTTAGTCTGCCCTCTTGTCACACCTGTGTGTTTGTCTGCCCTCTTGTCACACCCATGTGAGTGTCTGCCCTCTTGTCACACACTCGTGTCTGTCCTCTTGTCATACATGTGTCTGCCTGCCCTCTTGTCACACCCGTGTGTTTGTCTGCCCTCTTGTCACACCCGTGTGAGTGCCAGCCTGCCTTCTTGTCGCACACGTTTGTGTGTGTGTGTCTGCCTGCCCTCTCCTGGCGAACCCGCAACCGACTGCCAGCACTCACCCACTGCACTCCTCGTACCAGCGCTGAGCGATGCCCCACCGAAGCAGCCTTTTCACGAGGTCAGTGTGTGTGTCCCAGGCTCTGTGCTGCTGACAGGTAAGGACATTTCTTCTTCTCTTGTAAAGAGGCAGCAGTTTTGCTCTTGAAATGGGTGTTTTACCCCCGAACGCCAAGCATAAGGGCTTCAGCTTGCCAGCAACTACAATCATCCAGCAAAGGGTTTGTGATGCTGGCCACACTTTATTCTAGAACACTTTTTTTTTTTTTTAATAAAATCTGTTAAACATACATCTTTGTATTTCTATTTTTTCTGGGCTGCCAGCAAAATTCAGCTACCTATGACTTCCTAACCCTATGCCTCTGTCTATTTCTGCAGCATCATTAGCAGGAAGGACAGGACAGATTCTGACCTCAGTTACACCTCCCTGCACCTGAAGTAACGCTTTTTAAGTCACTTCCATCACTACTGATGTTTGTTGGTCTAAAGGAAAACAAACCATTTGTGCATTTGTGTTCTTCAAGGCTCCATAACTCTGACTTCAGCGTACAAGTAAATGGGACACTTAATCCCTGAAAACATTTTTTACATTTTTCATACTCTGAATGTATATAGATATATATTTTCCATCTCTAACATCGATGGCATTTCCCTGTTCCCAGTTCCCTTGGCATTTTTGGAATCAGCATGGCAGTGACAGATGCAGTTGTTCACTTATTAAGACTGAATGCTGCCATGTCCAAGTACAAATGAATGTTCATTGTATGATACAACTTTCTTATAAAGCCATACTTTTGTAATTTTGGTTTCTCTTTTTTAGGGGTGAAAAAAAATCTTCCCTATAATTGTGTTTGCATATTACTCGCTGCATGGTTAAAGATAAAAAGATTGTAATATGCTGGAATAAAGTATATATACATAGCCTGACGTAATTAGGTATAGCAGCTGTGAAAATCATTTAATCTGATTGTATTACTATAATAAACTTGCAATATAAAATTGATGTGTCTTTTATTAGCCAATTGGTCAAACCACCCACCAGTATCTACTGCTTTTGCTTTGGCTCATCTTGTTGTTTGATTATTTCATTCTGACTGCTGAGTCATTATCTCAAAAAATGTGATCTGAGGAAAGTAATATTTCCCTTCACAGGCTTACAGTAGCTGACTGTGCTGTCAGAGGATGACCCCAAGTGATGAGGTGAACCCACACTTCACAGATCTGCTGAAAGGTGGTGATGAATCAGAAGAAGGGGCTCAACAAGGGTTGATTAGTAATTGGTTTCGAAGATTTTCATTTGTTAGGTTTGAGTTCAGCTTATGCAGCTGTTTGCTGTGAACATGAGTGCCAGTAGCCTGCTTTCCTTGTCTGGTCTGTGTGCCATCAACAAGCTCCTTTCCTTCCTCAGCTTTTTTTCTGTACAGAAAAATACCCTGGCAAGGCCTCCAGCATCAGCTTCTCCTGTAGGGTCACCTGAAGGTCTTCAGGCAGATGTGCACATCTCTGTGCTCTCCGTGGGTTAAGGATCTACCAGATTCTGTGCCAAAACCTGAACCATCCAGATCCTCCTCTGCTCTGATAAAAACAGCCACCCACAGCATCAGTAGCATATGAGCCCTGTGGGGCTTTGGAACCCAAATTGTTTCAGGTGATGGATGGCTGGTTTGGATGATGAGGATGATGATGGTCATGGGGTGTAGACTCCACCACCAACTGTGCCCACAGATCTCCTCAAGGCACACTAGTACATGCAAGCTGTAACCAAAGGATAACTCCTCTGAGCTTGCATAGTAAGTTACTGGTTTCATGGAAGAATGCAGAGAAGGAAGTTTCACTGATCTCATTTAAAGAAGGTCAAGACTATGTCCTTGCCTTCATAGCAGGAGATTTATCCCTAACTACTTCACCACAAGAATGTGGTCCCCAAAGATGTAGTTTGCTGGCTTATTTGCTTCCATGTTTCCCGTATTTGAGAAAGGGAATCTGATTCAGTTTCTCTCGTGCCCTGGCAGCTTTGCTGGGGCTGACCATTAGGGAGGTCCAGGCTGCCACATCCCCCAGATCCAGTCTCATGGAGGTACTGAGTTTTTTACAACTGTAGTTAGTTGGAGCCCACACACCAGCAGGCAGCAAGACAGGTATTTAAAGGGAGAAATTTAAAGGGTGTATTCCCTTGTGTGGGGGGAAGCACTGTCACAAGCAGATGATGCATTGAGCAGAATTCTGCCCACGCCTCAGTTACTTGGGCGCACGTCCCTGAGTGAGTCACCCCAAAAGCAGCTGATAGGTTTGGCATGTCCCACACTGTCCCGTGTCTGCCTGGCCAGCACAGCAGCAATGCCTTGGGGGAGCATGCTCTGCGTTCTGCTGCACCACCACACTCAGCTGGTGACACGGATTACCACTGGGCTCCAGCTCCCACGATGCCTGCGTTTGTCTCCAGCACTTTGGAAGCTGCTCTGAAGCCAAGAAGCCAGATTTCTTTGGGGGTGACTCCCAAGCACTGCTTGATTTGGAAAATCAGTCATAATTTTCCAGTGCCAGCTCCAACTCTAGTAAAATGTGTGTGTATTTTGCTATGGATCTCCTGTGAAGGAGAAGTTTATTGCTGGTGGGAAGGCTTTTGGCGAATTTCATGAGTACATAGAGAGAAGAGAGCTGTGCTCTGTACACCCGCTATGCCCACCCACACAGATCCCCGCGGAGAGCAGTGAGGAGGAGGAATGATTATCACAGAGTTGTCAGACTCACACAAGAAAACCTGGGAGGAAGGAAGGGAAGAAAAGGATTGGGAGAGGCGGTATGGCAAGATGCCGTGTGGGAAGCAGATCCCACAGTTGAACAGAAATAGGGAAAATAGTGTGGAGAATCCCAAACCACATTACAAGCTATGAGAAGCACAGCAACACCCCCTGCCACTTTCTCATGGAGCTTGGCTTCAAGGTCACAGAGAACGTCAGAGTGACAAAGGAGAGGCTGACAAGCATTAGAAAAGGAAATAATCCCGAGAGCTGACTGGAAATTGATGTTTCTATTCCACCAAAAATGACAATATTGCAAAATACACTTCAGTTCTAATTTGAAATGAAAATTCAGAATCAAAACCCATTTTACAAGGAAGAAAACCAATCCAGATCTATCAAGATAATTCTGAAAGAATAGCAAAATTTTGATAATGTTGTAATACCTTGCTTTCTCTTTTAAACAGTGCTAAAGCACTAAAAAAGACTCAAAATATTATTAAAAATACCCCACTTCTTTTAAAAACTGAAAGTCTTTGTTCAGATTTTCTTGTACCAGAATTTTCATCAAAATAGGAACATAAACCCCATGGTGCTGGGTGCTCCCAGCATCACGCCATGTCTCCAGCACTGGCAGTGGGAGAAGCCAGGTAAGGAGAGCACCTTTGCCTGGCTACTTTCAGCAGTACGTTCCCTACTTATTCCCTCAGTGCCCGCAGCTGTTGGATTGGGGATGTTAGAGGGCATACCCTTGCTGAGTCCTTCACTAGTCATCTTTAGGCCTAGTGTCCCATATTTGTCCAGTTCTTTTCTGAGCCTGTTGATACAGTCACATCCAAGACTCCCTACAGCAGCAATTCACATTTATCTGCACCCAAGCCCACCTGCCACTTCTTTTTCCCACTCAGTTTACTGGGGACATTCAGATGCCTCTTGCCACCTGTGTGGTGTTTGGATACTTGGAAAACTCCAGCAGCACTGTGAACACAGAGCTATCGCTGCTCACTCCTTTCTCCAGCCACAGGTTATATACGAAACAAAACTGGTTCCTGCACCGATATCCAGGACCCCCAGCTGCTGACTCTTCCTCACCCTTTGCCATTCTGTAACCAGCTTTCACTCCACGAAAGAACTCCTGTGATGCCATGACAGCTTCATTTCTTTAATAATCTTTGGTGTGGAACTTTGCCCACAGCTTTTTGAGACTCCAAATACGTTGTGTTCACTAGATCTCTCCTTTATCCTCTGTCCTTTTGAGTGAGATAAGTGATTTACAAACAATTCAATTTTTATGAAGGCAAACTTTGCAGTAAAACCTGTTCTGACAGGAGATGGTAGAATTAAAAAGGACCTAAAGATATTTATGGATTGTGCAAAGTCTGCTTACAGAAGTAGGGCCCATGGTGTGATTCTTGGAACTGTCCTGTGCAGGACCAGGAGTTGGACTCAGTGATTCTTGTGGGTCCCTTCCAACTCAGAATATTCTTTGGTTCTGTGATTCTGTAAAACACATTGCCTTGAGACTGCAGGGGAAATCCAGACGGTATTTTTTAAAAGTGTCTTCTAATTNTAGGACCTAAAGATATCTATGGATTGTGCAAAGTCTGCTTACAGAAGTAGGGCCCATGGTGTGATTCTTGGAACTGTCCTGTGCAGGACCAGGAGCTGAATTCAGTGATTCTTGTGGGTCCCTTCCAACTCAAAATATTCTTTGGTTCTGTGATTCTGTAAAACACATTGCCTTGGGACTGCAGGGGAAATCCAGACGGTATTTTTTAAAAGTGTCTTCTAATTTTGAGGCTTTGACTGAAGCTGAAAATGAGCAACTATAGGACAAAAATCTCTGTTCTTCTGCCTGGAAGGTGTTAGGCAGTGACACTGTAAGCAGACTCTTTTTCTGAGTTTACAAATCTTAGTAAGATACTATTTTCAGCTGTGATGCATATATTTGCAGACACTAAACTTCTCACCTATAGAGGTGATTGCTTGATCAAATGGGGTTTTTTTATGGGACTTCTCCCGTGGGTAGAACTGAGCTTTGCTGATAGCTACAGGCTTTGGCTTACTTCTCTACCAGGCTGCAGAGCCCGGCATGGTGACAGACAGAGATAAAATTACATTCCATGTATAATTTGGGATTTCATGAAAGGAAAGCCAAAATGATAGAAAGAAAGAGCTCTGCCTAAATTAGTTTTCTGCTTAGAGGTGTGTTCCCTAAGCACTCAGAAATTCACATGCTTACTTAGACAGGCTTACTCAGATGTGGTGAGCTTCAGGAAAGGGTAAGGTATGGCACGTTACCCAAATTTGGGATCAGGGAGGCTGAGGGTAGCTTTCCCACAAAATTACCCAGCTCTTCTTTTGCAGAATTAACAGATTCTAGCAGCAGATTGGTGCTTTGTGTTCTCTGGAAAACATGAACCAGGCTTCAAAATGTCTCAGTTCTGCTCCAACACACATGATCATCATCCCCTCAGTTAAAAAACATCACTTAAATGACATAGTCCAAACCTAGACTTATCCATGGCCTTTCTTATTCACCTTTTGCAGATATTTAGACCTGGGGCACCCCCTCCATCATGGCCTGGGCCTTTGCCCCCACGGCCTTGGAGGGGAT
The DNA here is from genome assembly GCA_013400655.1 of Mystacornis crossleyi. Classification (NCBI taxonomy): domain Eukaryota; kingdom Metazoa; phylum Chordata; class Aves; order Passeriformes; family Timaliidae; genus Mystacornis; species Mystacornis crossleyi. The sequence continues at coordinate 35,083 of VYZQ01044269.1, forward strand.
GAACACCCAAATTTCAAGCTCTAAAACGACTGCACGATACACAGCCTACAGCATGAACACACATGCAAGCACCACGGCTGACGTGAAAGAAGAGGCCCTGCATGAATCTTACATATTTTTAGAGTGAAAGGCCTCTGCCTCAGCCAGGCAGGACTCCATGACTAACATCCCAGTTCCTCACTGGTGCCAACCTGCCAGGTTTTGCTGAGCCTCCATGCAGGACCTGTCAGTGCAACTCCTT
>VYZQ01044271.1:3032-46287 GCA_013400655.1 Mystacornis crossleyi
CTCTTAGCTTTCCTTCTCTCTCTCAGGCCTGCTCTGAGCTGTGGCTGGCAGCTCTTAGCAGGCCCCCTTGCCCACGACCTCTGCAACAAACCGCACGCTCCAAAACCAGCCTTGACTTCAGACATCTCTCGTCCCAGCTGTCCCAGACCCGTCCAAGCGAACTCCCACAGCCTGTCAATAGGACTGTACAGCAAATAAATATTGACTGCATTTAGTGCTTGTGATGAACTTTTAATTAGCCATAGCAATAAAACTTCCCCAAAGCACTTAACAAACACTTTTCAAAAGCCTCTTGACACTATCATTATGCTCCTGGCTCTTGGTGTGTGAACAGTTTCACCCAAGAGAGCAGCTTTGCCTTCGACCGACAGCTCTCTGGAGCTGGTACCCACAGTGCAGATGGATGCACACAGCTTGTGCAAAAGTGCTACACTGTAGCAGCTTCAAAGGCTATTTTAGTGCCTTGAAACATAAATGCAGTGAATACAGTACAGAAAAGTCAATATATTAAGAAAAGAGTGATAATACGAGCAACCCTTTAGGAGGATTTGTTCTGCTCAGTTAGTGCATTTCTTTCCCTTCATTATCTTTATTTGGAAATGGTTTGCATGTCCCAGGCTCTGCTTTGACTGAATGCTGATGGTATGCAGCTCACACAGATATTCCATCAGCAGCTATGACCACAAAGTGGATTTCCTCATGGCTCTGGAAACTGGATTTTTGTGTACCATGGCCAGGTCTTCCTGTTCTTGGCACAAGGAGCTGCAGTAGCTATTTGTGAGGAGCACTTATGGACTGGGTATTTAAAATGTGACAGTATAGAGGATGGGCTTCAAAGCCAGGCATTCATGTTTTCCCTCCCAGGGCCATGACAGAACCTTAACAGAGTTGAATAGCTGCCTTAATTGGTGCTGTCCGTGTGATCCTTGGTCAACATCTATCACTGGTGATAGATGTGCCCTTGAAGGACCACAGACCTCTGCAGCGTGAAGTCAACACATGTGCTGTAAAAATAGGAACAGTTGTTGGAGTTTTGGACAGGAAAATTTTTTCAGCCTAGAAAGTGAAGCTGGGATGCTTTGTCAGCATATTTATTTCTTTTTCTGTAGCATTTCTGATGGGGAGAGGAAAGATGGAAAGGCTTAATGCTTTCGACTGTCTCCACAGGTTTTGATCAGGGCCTTTTTAGTTTGTAAAACCAAAGATTGTGCAGGCAGATAAAAAGAAAATGTTTGGGAAGAACTATATTTGTAGTTCAAATCCCATTACAGCCCTTCAATGCTCCAGTGACTGTAGAGACCCCACAGGCCATCAGATCAAGAGCCAAAGTGTCTTCATTTCCGAAAACCTCACTTTTCCACACAATATCTCTAGTTTGGGGGCTGAAATTTTATAGATCAGCTTTAGTGGTTCCATTTCCATTTAGTGGTTTGAGAAGTCAGCTGGATTTATGTATAGGGAAGCAGAGACTAATGAGAACTTGGCTTTACTGTCTCTGGCTGGACTGTGAGCCATCAAAGTCATCTGCCCACCCAGCAGTAGCTGAGTTCTTCCATCAATCTTTGTGGGTCTGTATCATAAACACACTCCAGAGTGTGAGATCTTGCGTAGCTGAAGCCCCCCTTGCCAAAGCCTTTTATTACTATGTCGGGCAAATTATTTCCTAGCAGATGTTAAATTGTCCAAGGTGGCTTCCCATTGGAGCCAAAGAGGAAAATGACACCTGTAGATCTCCTGCCCCTGTGGTCACTGGGGTGCTGATTGAATTCCCTGTTGCATCTTGTTCTGTGTCAGACTCCAGATAGTCCATTGCTTATGCCACACACAAAACCCTTTTTAGGCACAGAGTAAAAGAGGTCTGATAGATGCCTGAAAGGTTGTTCCAGTTGGTTATTTATTCATGGAAAGAAAATGATCTTGCTGCACACAAAACTAAACCCTGGTTGCTGCAATAACTTACATTCCATTAGCTTCACAAAAAAGTGACAGGTTTAACTTTGAATTTATTCCCATTCATTTTGCTATCTCACAAAGAAGCTCCTCATGAGTCCCCATGAGTATCCTGAGGACTCCCAGACAGGTTGGGGGACTGACACCTTGTGAGAGAAATATCAGTTCTCTGAGTCTGGTCTTGTAGCGGCTGCAGTATTTAATAGCCCTGCTGATCATGCCTTGCTTTGTTAATTGAACCCATCCAACGAGGCTAAAGGACAAGCAGAGCAAGGGATATGAATCCTACCTGTCAGTTACCTTTGGGTGACTCCCTGCCTTCAGACCTCTCCTCTGCATCCTTCAAGGGCACAAGGTTTTTCCTGCAGTCCCTGATCACAAGACAAGGTTTCCAAATCAGCTCTCACTCACTACTAAAATTAAACACTCACCATTGCCAAGTGGCCTTCTAAAACTCCTGTTTCTTCTCTCCTGTGCCACCTGTTCCCACCACTGCAAGAGCACATAAGTCATTCCCTCTTTGGAAGAAAGCAACCTCTGGAGTTCTTCTTTAATTTTAAATACTGATGGAACAAGCTCTTCCTCCTCCAGCAATTAGAAGCAGACACACACCTGGTTTCTCTGTGCTCATCATTGCTTCGTGTAAGGCCAAGTACACACAGCATGTTGATTATTGTGCCTGGCTTATTGACTTTCTTCAGTTATTGGCTGTAAATTAAACTATAAAATCAGGTGGTTCACATCTCTGCAGTCCTTGTGTCTGGGAAACTTGCCTGCTTGGAAAAAAAAAGTGAAATTTAGTTTCAGAAAATGCATTTTATGAGCAGGTTTGGCAGCACAAATCAGACCCAGACCTGGAACCCAGCTCCTGTGCATTCCAACCCACAGCAGAAGCACAGAGGAGGAACCAGCTCCAAATTTCACAGCTGATCCTGCTACCTCCAGGTTTCAGAGCAGCTTGATCCCAACAGGGGCAGGCTTATCACCTGGAGCAGGCTGCCCTGTGGGATGTGTGGCTGAGGACAGGCTCTGACAATGCTGAGGCTGCTCAGTACTGATCAGGGTCAGTGTCTGACAGCAATAGCTCAATCCTACATGATCTGGTCTCACCTCAGCTCTATGGGTCTGTAGGCAGTTCAATATATTTTACAAGTTTTTCAAAGGCTATGGTTGATTCAAAACCACTGGCAGTTTCTCTTGTAACTGAATTAAATAAATTATACCTGTATCAGAAAAACAGGCAGTATGGGTATTTTTCCATGCTTTTGAGAGAGCAAGGCAAATTTGTCAATAAAAAATGTTCTTTTTACCTGGGGAAGTTGGCAACTCCTTCATATGTGAGAGCTCTTTGATTGCACTGCTTATAATTACATTAACTCAGAGCTTTTACCAGGCTCTTGATTTATGAATGTGCATGACTGTGATCTCCATTTTCTAATCCATCGAAATACCTGTCATCTCAGGGCACTGAGGTCTTTTATACAAGAACCCTTGTGAGTTGGTTTTACTTGCTACCACATACTTCACTGAAAAGGAAGCAAACCAAGTGGGACATGTGTGCATTTGCAAGGCATCTGCTGAACTGTGTGCAGCTGGAAAGCATCCTGCTCACACCTTGCAAAGCTCTGATGATGAGACCCACTATCAAAGAGCCCCTGAAACATTGGCATGCCACAGAATTCATGCTCAATCAACTAATTAACAGACAATATGTTTTGCGTGGTCAACCATCCCCAGCACAGCTTAAACATTAAACTGAAATTACTCTCTGCCAAAGCATCACACAGTAAAGCAGTACTGCTCTTGCTGAACACAGTGGGGGTTGTGCTTCTGGTGTGTGTGAGGCTTGAGATTGCTAGACTTCAAAGAGTCAGCAGACTGGGAGTAACCTTGCAGCTGAAAGCTTTGGAAAAAATCTCTGTTGGTTCCCATCAAATGTATGTGCTTCTCACAGTTTCGTATGTTGGAGGAAACGGAGCACACAACAGAGAGCGCCACTGTGATCAAATGCTCCACTATAAAAAAGCTATAAGTAGCTTCAGTATTTCACATTTTCAGGCTTTTGTAGTTCAGGACTCAACGTGAGGGCTGGGGGGAAAACAAGCCCACAACTAACCTCTCTGTGGAAAAAAAACCCCAAACTTTTCTAATCCATCCAGGCTCTCAGGGTGCAGTTCTGAAGCAGTGGGTGGCATGGAGAGACATCACCTTGGAGACATGAGGGCAGGGCCCCCATGAGATGCCCCATTTGCATGGATAAGGGGGTACGGGCACCAGGAGGCAGAGCAGAAGCAGAAGCAGGAGTCAGCTGCTTGTGCTCACCCCACCACCCCTCACTGCAGCACCTGATGTGAGGACCTCACCAGCCTAGCCTTGCCAGGAGATCTGAAGATGCTTATCCAAGCTCTGGATATGAGCTCTGGTTGCAAGTAACACCTTACGGGACATACTGAGATGGGGCAGGAGACTCCACGAAGCAATTTTAGCAGTCAGTGGCTGCAGAATTGAACCCTCATAGTCAAGAGAATTTCAATGCTGGAAGAAGGAAAAAACAGTACACAGCAGAGCAATTCAGAGTGGCAGTGGAGAGAGAGTTCCTGAGTTCAGATTGCACAGCAGCACTGCAGCACTGACCCAGAACAAGCTGTTTCAATAAACCTACCAATCCAGCCTTTGTGGTTATGAGATGGGGATGTAGGTGCAGCTGGATCCAAGTTTAGTCCCAGACTCAGTCAACCATTTAGAAGGTTATATAGGCACAATCAATTTTTTATATCCGTTAGGTAAGATTTCAAAGTTGAGCATGCAAGCATCTGTCAGCCTCGAGGAGTAACCTTGAGAGGCAACCCTACACATGGGGAGATTGTGTCATGCAGCCTGCTACCCTGCAGGAGAATCCAGTGGACCCTGGGCTGCCTGCTATTTATGGAGTAGGATGATTGACGTAGTCATATTTACACACCAGCTGTATTTTGGGTTGGCACATGCTCAACTAGTCCTCAGCTGTTGAACAAGATTTATGGCCCTTAATTATTGTGTTGTTCTCTCTAAACTGGACGTGGCCTTCATGACACCACTGGTGGCTATTGCATAAGCAGGAAAAGGGGGAGGGGGAAGCACAGTGTCGCAGTCAGGGAGGTGGTAAAACCTTTCAAAGAGCTTGAGGTACTCAGAATGTGTGCCTTCATAGTTACTTAAATCAAGGAAAAAGTTTGCTCTCTGGTAGTGACCAAGGTAATGAAAAACCTTTCAGCTGCTTCCTCTGTACCCCATGGCACAATAAATAAATAGATATTGACTTCCCAGCAGGCCCTCTGTGAGTGGTATGTGGGCAGGTGTGGGAGTGAGCAGTTTGGACAACTCCAACCTCTGCATTAGTGATGTAGCTCTCGGTCCCTGTAGAGAGATAAAGCTCAGCAGGGCCGCCGGTTTCCCATGGTGTCTGTACAATAAATGCATCTTTAAAAGTGTGAGTCATAGGAATTTAGAAGGAAAGCCTCAGCCTAAGAAGACTCTAGAACTGAAGGGCTGCCTAGGAGGACAAGGGAGCTCCTGTTACATTTGCACATTATCCCTCCAAGCCTGTCTTTTGGAGCCTGTCTTTTGTTAGAGCAGATGGTCCAATATAACAACAATCTGAGCCACCAAGGCTGCCTTCCTACCACAGGGAAGAACCAGCAAGCAGAATTCAAATGCAGCTGGAAAGGAGGCCCATCACAGATAAAGACAGCAAGAGAGAGCTCTGCCATAGCCACCACAGGAGGAATGTGGAAGGTGTTTGGTCAGGGCTAAGACCTAGGAGGTCAAACCCCTTTAGGGTTCAACACTGAATAGCAGCATGAAGGAAGAGGAGTGTCAGTGCCTGAACTTCTTTCTGCTCTTCAGCTGAGAAAAGCCTCAGGGCATCTCAGCAACTAGCAGGGAGGAATGTTTCTGCACAGGTAGGATCTGAGGTTGGGTTCATTTAACCGAGGTTGGGTTCATTTATTCTGCCTTTCTCTTCTGTTATCTTTTCCCCTACTTGATGTGCAGCTACCTTAATTTGGCTTGGTTGAACTAAACCTGTCATGTTCCCACCCCTGCCTTGCCTTATTTGAAGTTTTGGGAAAGTAAGAAGCCTGTGCATCAGGGGAGTTAGAGATGTGCACAGGCAGTACCACTGGGACCCGCCACCCAGGACGAGCGACGCTGTGCCTCCTGCAGAGCTTCCAAGGCAGCTCATTAGGCAGTTTTCCCCAGTGCCATCTCCCAGGCAGAAGTCCCTCTCCAGCACCTGAGGGACAGCTTCCAGCTCCAGGCACCCTTCTCTCGTTGTCTGTTCTTGGCACATGCCTCCCTTGTCTGAGGGAATGAAAAATTTTATGCAGGGCAGACCCCAAAACACTCATGTCTCTCCTGCAGAATTTTTTCCATGTTTTGATCATGTGAGATCACTGCCCGGGCCCAGCCCCAGCAGGTATCTCTTTGTCCTCACACAGACTGTGTTGTCTCACCTCGGCCAACGCTTGGGCATGACCTATCTGAGATAACGTGAAGAAAGGAGGAATTATCTCACCTCTCTATTTGACCAAGGGAAAATACCATGATCCTGCTATCATCACAGCATTTTTCCATCAGTCACTTTTGCACAATATCAGAGATCTCTTTATTTTTCTTCAAATGGTGATGTCATTGTCACATTTCCACAGCTGTTCTGATACAGATATTTCATGCATTCCTATCAGGGGTTCAGGGCTTTGCTGTTCTTCGACAGCAGGAAAATCATTGCAGAGACTTCAGAGGTCGAGTAGGCTCTTCCAATCTATTAATTGCTGTTATTAAAGCTAACTAGCTGAAGAATTAAACTGTGTTGCAAATAGGTGTTTGATTGAAAAAAAAGCCCATTTCATCATGAAACCAAACCAGAAGCTGGATGCTGGTTCCATGAATGGCAGCAGGGAGCAGATCCTGTTCAGAAAGGCTGAGAGGATCTGAATGGCCTCTCCTCTCAGGCAGGTGAAGGTGCAGAAGCTTTGTACAGCACTCTGGCAACAGAAGCAGCCAATTTAATGATCCTGGCAGACTGACATCAAATAGATGGCAAAGGCTTCATCTCAGTTTCCAAACTCAAGAGGAGTGTTTGAAGTAAGCAGAGATAAGGGCCTGAGATAAGCCCTATACCAATTATTGGAGATACAGCCACACTCGCATCTCTTTTTCCTTTAGTTTACAAGGGGAAGAAAGCCACATGTGACACGTTAAAGACCTTGTGAGTGTTACACATACTGTCAAAAGTACCAATAGAAGGAACTTCTTCAAAACCTGCTCAAACATCACTTATTTGAAGAGCCACTAGGGGCTGAGCTCGATTCTCTGAACGCAGAATCATTCTGTTTGATAAGCACAAAATACAAATTCTGTTGGGTATGTATTGAGGTTTGGGGTTTCTTAAAGTAGCTCCTCCGATTTGGATTGGATGACTGGGAACAGCAAAGACTGCAGTTTTCCCAAACCAAATCCTTCTAGTCCAACTTAGCAATGGAGCCAAAAGAAGTGGTAGAACATAAAATTTTGTCACTACTTGGGTTGAAAGTTTCACTAAAGCTCAGGTCCAGGGAGATTTCCCAGGATGGAAAATTTTATCTCAAACAATTACAACTGAGGAAACTTAAAAGTGCTTATAGAGGAAATAGAAGGCTTAGAAGGATCCTTTCTTCAGAGCAGGTGAGAAGGTAGTAGAACATTTACTGTTCTCACAGAAAGTGTTTTCTGCTTTCCAGTGTGTAACATCTTTCACATTTCCTTGATTACTTCTTATTCTACCCATCCTGGGATGGAAGTGGGTATTACTTCTTTCTCCCTCATAGAAACCTAACATATCTTTCAAGACCTTTCTATTTTTTCTAAGTCATTGACTCTGAATGTATCCAACTGCATCAGCTGAGACCTCATTCCTGCTGAACAGGGCAGCAGGGTAACCTCAGGGGCTGTGTAGTCTATCTGCAAAAGTCACCTTAATAATTAGTCTGGTGTGACCTGCCAAGCTGTATTGCTTGGGGAAAGGTGGGGGAGTCAGGCAGATCCAGTCAGCTGCTCTGTTGTCCCTGTTTCTTAGGCATGTACTGCAGCCAGCCATGGAGAAAGAAAAAAATGGTAAAAGAAATCAGTTTATTTTCTCCACTGTTAATCCCAGTGGATCCACAAAGTTGTTCTTAAAGCTTTCCAGATGAAAGATACTTTGGGAGTGCACGATACACTGAATTGTGGAAGATATCTTATTGTATCAGGACACTTCTACATCTTTTTTACTCCAACGTATCATTATATGCAGAGTAACATTATGGCCTATTATATGCAGAATCTGAGCAGAGGAGAGAGTAACAAAAAAAACTCCACTCAGAGAGAACTTCAAAGACCAAGAAAGGGGCAGACATGACTCATTTGCATGTCATCTAAATTCTATGTCTTATTCTGACCACAGATCAGAAGGCAATTATTAAGTGAACTTTGTAGATCAGAAAAAAAATGTACCACATTACAGTATCCCCCAAAGACTGTCTCCAGCGCAAACTCAGCCTCCTACTTCTGTTGGTAGCGGATTACTTGTGACAGGCTGGGCAGAAGATTGATTATTGTTATAAATTATTTCATGATCCCTCTTCTGGTGCAATAAAAGGCAGTGATTCGGCTATCCAGAGAGTGGTGAATGAAAAGAAATGAAGGACTTAATTAAGAGCAATTCTGGATCAGAAATTTTTTGGTGAAAGATTTTTGAATTCATTTAAAATTTGACTCAGTCCCTTTTATTTCTATTAAAGTCAGTAGAATGATACCAGCATTCCATGGTGAGAGGTTGCACCTTGACTAACCAAAGCCAGTGAAGCTTTTTTTAAGTGTTTCTCTTTTAATGTATTCTTTTATTTAATAAGATTAATATTTTCCTGCATTTTCTACAGAGTGCTAGAGGTTTTTTATCTGTATCAATACAGCATGAAAATATTCCAAGGCTGGAACGGAGGAAATGTCTAAGAGAAACTGGTTTCTACTAGTGGAAGAAGTTAATACACTGGTTGTAAAATGGATGTTATGTTTCAGAGGGAAAATGTAAGTGGACATTAAAAGGATATAGCTACATATTCACATTCAAAGGGTTAGACACAAAGGACTTTTAAGAAAAAATTGTGATATTGCATTAAGCACTCCCTGGGAGTGCCCCACCACAGAAGAGTCTTAGGAGATGACTGAGTGAGGTCCATGAAGGAACTGGTGGCACACACTGTCCCAGAATCAGGACTCGAGCACTGGCCCCATCTCTCCAGCCCTAGTCCTGAGCTCAACACCTCAGTTCTCAGTATAATGCATGAATCGTATTCCACAGCTGCCACAGGTGTAAATAGGAATGGTGCAGTAGTGTTTTCTCAGGCACTACTTGGAGAAATGCTCAACTCTAGAGCTAACCTTTCCCTCCTTCATCTTCCTCCCTGATCGTCTTACAGCCCATTTTATGGAGTTTCAATGGTGATATCTTTGTACCTTTGTCCCATGATCCTGTGGAAAAAGAGGAGGCTGTGGTGCTCCCCTGCAGGTGTGCATTGAGGAGCCACCCCTCTGAGACAGGCAGTGAGCCCGCAGCTCAGCCAAACTGTGTGCTTCAGTCTGAGTCATGTAACACCTGCTGTCCACAGCATTATAAAGTAGAAAGAAAGACCAAATTAATCCCTCATGTATCACCAGGGACAAAAGAGCTCATAATTTTACAGTGCTGATGATTCAGGAGGACAGAATGCCAATAAAACCTCCTTCACAGCACCAAGTTTCTTACATTTGAATTTCTTTCAGTAAGCAGTATCTGGCATTCATTAAAAAGCTGAAATCTGTGAAATTCACTTTTTACTCTGAGTGTGCTGCATTGTGTTCTTTGGCCAGAAAATTCAGCTATGAAATATGTCTACCTCTTTTTTTTTTTTTTTTATTTTTGCCTTGCTTTTGAGGATATGAGGAAGGAAATGAGCAAAAGTTTAAGTGAAAGGCAATGAAATTCTCAAGAAGGGAACAGAGAAAAAGGTGGATTATCCTAGGAAAAAGGGAAAGTTGTATATCTGGAAAATGTGGATTGTGGAAAGCAAGACTGTACAAGCAGCTTTGCTTCCTGGTGCAGAGGCACAATACACATATTTTCTCATCTATAGCTCACACATAATTCAGAACAAGTGATATGGCAGGCAAAAAGTGCTGTAGAAATTAATAATCAGATAAAACTTTTTTTGATCCAGGGAGAAGAATTGATGAATGAGAACCACATGGGAGGCAGATAGGTGCATGTGGGAGATCCACTGTTCAGTCCCAGCCCTCACTGGTCTTCTGGTGATTTGGGTCAGCTACCTCCCCCTACACAAGAAAAAGTTGGTTCCACTTGGAGGTTTGCCACTTGTTCTTCCTTGCTTTTAATTTTCCTCTGTGGAAAATAAAACCTTATAACATTTTTTTCACTTGAAAATCCAACATAATTCCTATTTTTTTCTGTTCTCTCTAGGTAGATTTGAACCCTTTTGCACACTGGACTAGAGTAGAAAATGAATACTTAGTAGAGTTTCCATCTATCTCCTCTGCACAGAAGTTTTGGAATTTGATGAAAACAATCTGATTCATGTCCCACCTTAATTTGGTTGGGTTTTTTTTCCTCGCTATCCTGGCTGAAATTATTTCACAGTCATGTAATTAAATATATTTACATACCACCATTTAAAAAAATCAGTGTGAAATGAAACCTGCTTTCCTGTTCTCTGGCTGTGTTTGGAGAGCAGCTCATGAGAAGTGCTGCACAGAGGGAGCCATTTGCAGGGCACAGACTTCCCAGCCACCCTTGGACCACTCTGTGCCCATCTGAGTGCCTTCTGCTGGCACCTCCAGTGTGGAGATCTGGTGCACAGAGATCCTCAGCTCTGAGCACCCTGCTGCCCTATGGACACGCTGCAGCCCACGGGGAGCCCACTCACTCCTTTGCCAGAACAGAGGCAGACCAGCTGAAGGGTGTAAAATCATCAAATCTCCAAAGATTTAAATGTGATCATGCTCAGCTCTGCCCTTCTGACCATCTCCTAGAAAGTTTCAGCCTTGAACCTACATCTTTCCTAAAAGGGATGGGGATTTATGAACGTGGGTCATGAGCCACAGATGGGTCCCAGACAGGACTTTATCCTCTGTTTCCCTCCAGGTCACCCACTTAGGTGTCCTGTCTCCTTTCTGTGCAACACTCTCAGTGTCCCGCTCCCACTCCCACTTTCTGCTGCTATTCCTCCATCCCAATACATTATATAACAATATATGATACTTTTTGGAGAGAGAACTTTTATGTCTTTTGTCTGGTGGTCCATTAGCAAGCAGAAGGTGCCAACAGGATTTCATAAAGCTCTCTGTTCAAGGAAAACACAGCATGAGGCTCTTACCTACAATTTTGTGAGCCTCTAACCCTAGGTAGGCACTGTAGAGCCTTGTCAGTGGGTCTGTAAAACCTCAGTGGCAGAGAAATGTAACATCTGAGAGACTGGGGTGATGGGCTGAGCTGTGGAAAATCTAACACCACGTACATGGCAGTCTGCCTTGCCTAAAGGAGTAGGAGGGTACCAAATATCCTCAAGAATTTGGGTTGGAGTATGAAGGAAAGTGTCACTCTGAAAGTGTTGCACTAAGGATTCAAATTCATGAAACTCAGAGACAGCAGAGTATGGCAATAGATGCAACTTCTTGCAGAGTGTTTTCTTGTGGTAGTGAACAGATACGACAAAGATGTGTAAGGGTGGGACACAAATAACAGGAAAAAAGGGAACTGTAGAGCTGGAAAAAGGGAAAGCTTTTACTCTACTCTAGCATTAGTGCACAGAATTAGAGGAAAAGATGACTGATTTCAGTTATTATTATGGGCAATTAAGCAATTCGAAAGAATGATGGTAGGCTTGTAGTTTTGGGTTTTTAACTTTCCACTCTGTTTCTTTTCAGAACATCAAGTAGGTTGGTTTTATTCTTACAGCATTTTCAAACTTCTCAGCAGCTTTGTACAGTCTAATGATTTGGGTACGTTTATCTTGGAAGGGTCCTCTGGAAGTCGTCTAGTCCAGATTCCTGCTCAAAGCATGGTGATCTTCAAAGTTAGATCAGGATTCTCAGCACCTTGCATAGCAAAGACAGAGATTTTCCATCTTTGTGGGCACCTACACCTGTGCTGCCTGACCAACATGCCCACACACACTGCTTTGTCTAGACAATATCCCCTCTGTACAGAGACACAGGAAGTGAATAAAACAGCACAGGACATCCCTGTTTTCTTTCATATTCTTATCATATCCATTTTTTAATGATTACAGCCCTATATGTATATAAAATGTGACAGCATATGACTCCATCATAATTCCGTGGGGAAACAGGCACAATTCAGCTGCTACTGAAGCCAGCACATCTCCCAAAGACTCCTCAGCAGGATTCAACTCAGTACAGGGAACTTTAAGGCATGTCCATCTTTTCAGAAACCTGCTTCTCAAAATAGCCAGTACAGGTATTTCAGTTACTGCCAGGCTCATGCTCTGTCCTTCCTTTCACACGTGGCCAGCAGGTAAGGTCTAGAGCAGTCATCTCTCTGGATAACAAAGGAATCCATTGATCAATCAGCTAGCTGATCTTTAGACAATGAGCAAAGCCTGAACTCTAAAACTGCTTGTTTTGCTTGTGTTTTTATGAAGAGCAAGCATGATCCTGTAATGCAGCTGAGTCAGTTCATGAGCACCGTGAGATGAGAGAGCAGCTCAATCAGATCTGAGCTGCTCCTTCTAAGAGAGGCTTATGCGCCTTGTAAGATAGTATTGGTCCACTGGAACACTCAGCACACGGCTTTCAGACTTGGCTGAACAGAAGACATAAAAATCCTTTTCCTCTTGGCTTTGTACTTCCTCTCAATATTTTTTGTTGGGTTTTTGCTTGTATGTTTGTTTGTGTTCACATTCAGATAAGAATTTAAACCTGAGCTCATCTGAAGAAGATGACATTGAACATACAGAAATTGTGCTTACACAATTAATTGAATTCAAGCCCAGCATGGCTCAGGGAGAGCTGATTCTGTCCTGCACAGAGAATCACAAGATTGATCTAAAAACCAGACATAATCCTTCTTTACACTTCAGTTTACTGTTTCAGTTTTTTGACCTGGCCTGCAAAGCTGGCATCTCTGCAAGACTTGACAAGATGAAAACTGAATTGATGATCAAGAAGCCATCTGTCCTTTATCTTCCTCTCGTGGCATATATGCAAATAAGTGTCTTGATTTCCAAATACAGTATTTGCTTCCCAGTATGATTTCATCTTTCCTGCTTGATTATGTCAGAGTTTTAATCTCAATAATTAATTCAGCCAAATGGATATGATTCTTTAAACACACCCCTCCTCCCACTCTATTAAAATTAAATCTGAGATGTGGGATTTCTTTAATCAGGAAGAAATGATAATATTTTATCTCCCTGTTTCCTCTAGTTAAATCAAAATGGCCCTTTAAGGCATTGATAAATGGTTTCTGTGGTACTACAACTACCACAAGGGACTCAAATGGGATTTGAGAGTAACTGCATCAAGAAGAAGTGTATCCTGGTGGCTGTACAGGCAAAGACAGAATGACTGTAATTTCTCCCAGCCAAAGACTGGCTGTTCTGAGACAAGGTGTCTCACAATGTTATGAGACTCTTTTTACACTGTTTACCCTGGAGATACAGCTTGGGTCTTCTTTACTGGAAGATATAATGAGTGAGAAGTGACTTGTTTTATGTTTATCATGCAAGATCATAAAACTGAAAATAAAGTGAAAAGGAATATGAAATTTTCATACTACTTAGAGATCTTGGCTCTGCATAATGCCAGTCCTACCAATGCTGTTTTCCAAAACATTCTGTTGAAGCAGCTAACAATGAGGAAATTTGGTAATCTATGGTAATTCATAATAGGGTGTTTTTTACCTAGGATTAGCAATGGCCCACACTTGGAAAAAACTGTGTCTCTTGAGAGATGTACACTGGAATGTGATGAGTAGGAAGGACAGGGTTTTCAAAAGTTAAAACAGTCTAAAAAGTAAATTTCTTGTTCACTTGTTCTGTTTTCTTGGTTTTTATCCTCCTTAATCAAGGCTAACTGGTTCTAAAGCTCTCTAATGCTGAGTAATATCAAGACCACAAAACCAGTTCTTTCATCCTGTTTTCTCACTCTTTTACACAAGGGGCAAATGTCCTTTGTAGTCAACTACCTTGTGGAATTTTCAGTCACAAAGTTTGCTGAAGACATTAGATTCGACCTAGAAGTTACACCCCAGACCAAGCATCAGTCTCATTCTTACCTCGGAGCTGAGTCTGAATATGGCATTCATCACAGGGCAGCAGGTAGTCTTGATAGTGTATCAAAAGTAATGCCAGAGAATGTTGACATTTATCACAATGGAGAAAACGCAAATCACTCTACATCAGCTTCTAAAATACAGACATCTGCTGCCAAGCTTGTCATCACTGCATTACCTTTGTGATCAGTGGAGAGGAATGGCTGCAGTTCATCTCGTCTACCATAGGCGTGATCAATCAGTCTACTGCTGTCTGCTAACTGGAAAGGGAAGCTAAGGTGTCTAGTTCAAATGGAGATATCTAAAGAGGTGATTATCCCACTGCTGAAGCTCTTAGTGCAGCCTCACCCTGAGCACTGTGTGCAGTTCTTGGCCCCAGCAATTAAGAAGGAAGTGAAGGTCCTTGAGCGTGTTCAGAGAAGGACAACAGAGCTGGTGGAAAGGCTGGAAGGCACGTCCTGTCACACGTCCTGTAAGGAGTGGTGGCGGACTCTGGGCTTGTCTGGTTTGAAGAAGGGGCAGCTGAGCACCAACCTCATTGCTACAGCTTCCTGAGGAGGGCAAGGGGAGAGGACTGAACTCTTCTCCCTGAGATCCAGTGACAGGATGTCTTGGAATAGTTCAAAGCTGCACCAGAAGAGGTTTAGACTGGATACTGGGAAGCATTTCTGTACCAAGAGGGTGGCCAAACACTGGAAGAGGCTTCCTGAAGAGGTGATAAATGCCCCAAGCCTGTTAGTGGTTAAAAGGCATTTGGATAATGCCCTTAACAAAATGCTTTAACTTGGTCAGCCCTGGGATTGGTTAGGCAGTAGGACTAGATGATCCTTCTAGGTCCCTTCCAACTAAAATATTCTGTTCCATTCTGTTCTGTTCTATGCTATTCTATTCCTATCCTAGTCTTCAGTGTCTAAAGGCTGGCACAGATACTGCCCTACAGTCCTTGTTTTGCCCTTCTGCCTCAGAGACCTCTGCCAAAGAAAAATGAGATGCCAACTTACAGACTTTGCTGAAGTATTTTGAGAAGCACAGAAATCTCAGATAAAAGGAGTTACCATTATTAATTTCACTTACAGGTGTCACGACGACATTTTTCTCCCCTGAGAATTGAACTTACAGAAAGCAGTCTGGGAAAGAAAGGAAAGGAAGAGGAGCAGAGGTCAAAGATCTTTTGTCAGTGAAATCCCTCTGCAGAATGGTGTGGGAGGAGGATGGCAGTCAATCCTTGTCCTGACCAGAGCTTACCCTGACACGCAGCTGTTGCTCACAGAGGAAATATTAGAAGGCCAGGACAGAGGTGAAGTGAGGTGATGGCTGAACAGTCCCCATGGGACTGGCTTGCTTGGCAGTGCTCTGCTAGTTCTAGGTAGGACCCAGAAGATACTGAAGAAGTTCATGTTCTACTGCCCACAATATAAAACTGTATGAAAAGTTACAGTTAATGGCTTAAACATTGTTAAAGAAGCTGTGACCACCAAAGCCCACTCCCCACCCAGATACGCCTCCTGATAGGAACTGGACTGTGAGTCAAGCCGCCCCAGGTTTAAGGAGATGAATGTTCCCACTAAAGGAAGGCCACATACACACAGAATATTTATGTGAGAGGCAGCTGAGGAGGTGTCATAAACCATCAAAGACACCCAAAGCATCCCCAGACTCATTCCTGAGGTCTGGCACCAGAGGACTGCATGTGATGCCAAATGATGCAAGAGATCCAGAGTCTGTTGCAAGAGANTAGCAGCCCTGATAATCAGCCCTGGCCTGGTTTGGGGTGGGAGAGGCCGTAGCCCATAGACTCACTGGCCGAGGCAAGTTTGCACGCGCTCCCCTATCGCGGTGGTGGTGTCGGTGGACTGATGCCGCGTTTTTTCCACAGTGTCCCTCGTGGAGACGCTTAGGCAGCCCTCTGCCAGCACCCACGCGTGCACACAGCCTCACCCTTGCAGACAGTCGCGAGCAGTCACTCACACACAGTCTGTGCGCCAACCAGAGACAAAGAGGCGAGAGGGATTCTTTGTGTGCAATTCTGAGGCGTTTATTGGATACCAAGAACCAACGCACTCGAAGGGGGAGAGAGGCAAAGAACCAAGAACAAAAGCCCCAGCGTGGTTTTATCCTGAGGGGTTCCAGGGGCGGGCAGAGCATCAGAAACCAACAGTCTGAGGGATGGGGGTAGAGGCAAGGGTGAGTGACATAACAGGGGCCAGTGGTAAGGGGGAGGCAGGGGGAGAGAACCAGGGGTCAGTGGGGTCTCGATGAAGGGAGAACTTTCTAGCACCGTGGTGTGGGGAGAGACCACTTCGTAGTAACACACGGGGTGTAATGTGGACTTAGCCACCACAACACTCACCCCCAGCCAAGGCGGGAGAAGGAGAGTTTTTGGGTGTGTGGTGTAACCTCTGGTCAGAGGGAGCAAACACCCATCCTGCCTTACACAAACTGTCTCAGCTGTAAAACCTCCCACTAAAGGAAGGCCACATACACACAGAATATTTATGTGAGAGGCAGCTGAGGAGGTGTCATAAACCATCAAAGACACCCAAAGCATCCCCAGACTCATTCCTGAGGTCTGGCACCAGAGGACTGCATGTGATGCCAAATGATGCAAGAGATCCAGAGTCTGTTGCAAGAGACAGTTCCAGACCTTCCCCCAACAAGGTGATGTACCTGGGTATTCCCACCCACTCTGAACTCCACTTAATCCACTTAATCCACTGAATTCTGTGTTTAGCAGGACACCCAGCACCAAGAAGACCAGAAGAAGAGGATCAACAGGACTCTGTTGAGATCCATGGAGGGGTGATATTTTCTGCTTAATCTGTCTCTCCATCACTCTCTTTCCCCTACTCCTTTTTTCTATTTTCTTCTCTTGCTCTTTTTCTACCTCATATTTACAGTTAAATACAATCCATAGTATTGACTTTGGCATATGGTCTTGTTTGTACCTTAATCAGGGCAGAGGCATAGCTTCAACAATTTTAATAACTGGATCTTAACACCCCCTCCCTTCTGCATCGTGAGCATGGAAATGTACGCACACATATTGCTTTCTCTAACAGATGCACCGAGCAAAATCCCTTTGTATCCTGTGCTGCACTTTTGAGGCTTCATAGCCACATTTTCTATCAGTTGGAGAAAACCTCTTAAAAATCACTTAATTGAATCTGTGTCTTTATAAGGTGCATTGGTTTACACCAGAGATGTATCTAACATTTGCTACCTTTGCCACAGAAAAGGCAGTAACAAGAACAAAGAACTTCATTACCATAAGAGGAATTCATCCCCTGAATGTGCACACAAGGTCATTAGTGGCATTACAGCATGACATTTTTTAGATTGATCATCTCTTTTTAATTGCACAAACACAGAAGGTAGCATCATAGATTATGACTAGAAGTCATTTGCCAGATAGACATCGCAATAGCAAGTGAACTTGAACTTTCTTTGAAATTGGAAAGGTATTTACAATATATGCTACTGTTTATACCACCTATCCATGGGCTTTCTGGGGAAAAGCTATTTGAACAAAATTGGAAAATGCTGCACAACAGCACGCTGGCAAAATAATCGCTCTCAAGGCAGTATCCTGCCAAGTGAATTTAATGAAGAAAGTCAGATCTGAATAAAGAGATAGACTTCATTTAGCTGTGGCTGAAAATATCATAACTAACATTTTTCCTTTGAAAAATATTTACTTTGCAGAGTTCAAACTTCCCTCTTAATCCCTTAGCACACAACTACAGGTGAAAATGCCTGTACTGGTATAAGATTTCAGATTTCCTGGTTGGTTTGGGTTTTTTTTTTCAATTTGGAACATAAGGTCAGAAATGCTAGAGTTTCCCAGTGGTGGAAACTGCTATTTCTGAGGAACTCAAAGGATGAATATTAATTGGAAATGCCCTACCCAGACTCTGATTTCAGGCCCACTGCATGCCTTTCATACCGCCCTTGAACAGTTATAAATTTGCAAAATGAACACTTTTTGTGGAAAAAATAACTAAAAGAATTGGCAAGAAGCTTCAGGAGAAAGACAAAGAGAGCAGGATCAATCTACAGAAGAAAGCAAGTGGAAATTAGTCACCTACACATCAGAGTATATCAGGGTGTGCAGCTGAAAACCAAAGGATTTGGGGGGACCTTACCTATGCCTCAGAACTTTGTAGGCTGATACACTGCTGTCAATACCTTTTTCAGTGGAACAGGAAAAGGACCAGGAAAAGACTAGACAGCTTGTCCTCCTGGTGATACACTGTAAAGTATAGCTTTTGTAGTCCCTGTTGCTGTTTGGGGAATGAAATGTGCAGAGTTCAGGCATCCCTGAAAATACAAAGATACGGTAACAGTTCAGAAAAGAGATCTCGTTCAGACAGTGGTGCCCCAAAGGCATGGGTCTGTTAGGAGACATAATCCTCCCATTGCTAGCTAGAGCAGACCAGTGAGGTTGTCCCAGGTGACTGTAAAACATTGTAGGTTAAATAAACCAGCATATCCACACTGGGCAGAAGGTTACAGGGCCAGGGTCTACACAGGCCAAGGTCTGTTATGTTAAACTACTCCTTTCCATGTGACCAGATGTGGAGAACCGTATGTCAGAGACATTCATCTGGCTTTTCGTAATAGAGGTTACAACTGTCCATTATGTCACTCTAAAGTCAATATCTTAAATACACTATATAAATCATATTTAAAACTGCCTAATTTTTGTTTCCATTGGCAGTGTCAGGAGCTCAGATAGTGAAACAAACACTATAGTCATCCAAACTTAGGAATGATGTATCTTTCCCTGTGCAGCAGAGGTATTTTTGTCACAAAAAACTGTGTACACTCTTTTTAAAATGAATTATCTGCAAAAGCACATACTTTGACAATACGTTTATTGGTTTGCATGAAGCATCTAATCAGTGAAAATGCTTTGTTCTTCTTGCAGTGCATGGAGCTTTATCTGGTTACACTGATGGTAAATTCCTGCACAGAGTGTGTCAAGGCTGTTTGCCAAGAGCCCCAGGAATCACTGATAGATTGCTCTGGCTGTTGTATGTCTGCTTCTGCCTGTTCCCATTTCTGACATAATCTGGTTACTTTAGGAATAGATCCCTTCCTTCCTTGCCAGAGGCAACTGTCTCCAAGTGCTAGCAGGAATGAGGATGAGTGTTTCAGAGCCCTGGAGAAACTAAAAAAACCTTTGACACAGGCAGTAAATTACATTTTACATTTGGAAGAGTATCTGGCCTCTAAGTGACCTTGCAAACTGTGGGAGCAAAGAGAACATCAATACACTAATTGGAGAAGTGGCAATAATTCATATTGCACATTATCTTAATTTTTCCATGAAAAGAGGTGCTCAGTGGGAAGGCAAGAGATTTCCATGAGCTTTCATGGCTTCTTCTCAATTTCAAGAAACAGAAAGGTTGGATGAAGATGGTAACTTTCCTCCACCTTATCGTTTCACACAAAAATCTGCTGCAGCCACCTGCTTGTATCCACGACTTTCTGTTTTGCCTGACAACTTCTATTTTTAAACTGGCTGAATTCCTCTCTGTAAGGAATTGCCACAGCCGCTGGCAGCCCTCCCAGTCACATCTCCCAGTTCTACTCTGCTCTGGACTCTGGATTACGTTTCCTCATACATTGTGGTCTTGTTGCTATTTTATGTCTGTTTCTCTGGTTCCTCCACAGCACATGCTGTGTGGAGCTGACTGACATAGGGGAACAAAATGCAGAAATACATCCCAATTCTTTCTGCCTTCCTCCAGGCTACAGAGCACACTGGAGTTTTCTGCTTCCTATTTTTTCCCACTTCCTAACGCTGTTCTTATTTTAAACATTATCTTCCTTTTTGATTACTGTAGTTTGTAATTGCACTTGACTTAATAGTGGAAAAAAACACAGCTGTTCAGTGTGTTGACTTGCAAATGCTGGTAGCTTTCACAGTGATTTATACCTCCAGACATACTCCCCTAATACACTGGAAAAAGGTCATTTCAGAATTATTGCTCTTTCACTCACATGACCCGTGAGGCACACGCATGACCCAGGATCTCATAGTTCTATGTGTTAACCATGCAAGTATTTTTAGCACAAGTCAACAACTGAGTTGTTTCTCTTCAGAAATTTTTTAATAATTTGCTTTTTCTCAATCATTATGCATGTTTCCTCTGAATGAGTGTGGGTTCAGTCAGACAGGATCAGGCTGAACATTCAGCCAGGACAGGACACCATGCTCTGCTGCAGATCTCCTCACACAGCACACAAAACGTGGAGCGTAACGAGATTTCAAGTGCTGTGTATAATTGCAGTGTACAAATCTCTTATGAAACACTACCTCCTTTTTTGTTCAAGACATTTTAAACCTGGTTTTAATGTAATTCCTTTCTAATGCATCCCATACAACTATATATTTGTGGCCTACTTTTTGGAATCAAGAATCTCTGCCACTGAATTTTCCTACCACTCTACAAATGCGGTGAGAAAAAATAGCTTTGGGAATCCAGGTGAAAATCTGAGGGTACATAGGTAAGGACCAAAATCTCAGTTCTGAACACAGGCATGAGAGACCCTGCATGTGGTCTGAGCTCAGTGTCATTTGTATCCAGAGGTTAAATTCATACTGGCAGGGATTTTGTTTAGTTCTGTGTTGTTGGGTTTGGGTTTTTTTCCTCAGTGCTTATCACAGCCTAATCCCAGTGTTCAAGATGATAATAAATGTTGAAAAGAA
This sequence comes from Mystacornis crossleyi, assembly GCA_013400655.1. Lineage (NCBI taxonomy): Eukaryota > Metazoa > Chordata > Aves > Passeriformes > Timaliidae > Mystacornis > Mystacornis crossleyi. The sequence continues at coordinate 24,041 of VYZQ01044271.1, forward strand.
GTTTGTCACATGAGTTCAGGCCAAGCCAAGCCCTAATCCTTCATTTCCCCAAACTCTATGGTTTCTGTATCTTTAACCATCTACCTGGCAACATGCTTACCTATAATCTAAATAAAGAACAGAGGAAGGAACTTAATGTTCGCTACAGCATTCAAATCCTTTTCAGTCTCTCACTACTGCTCAGTCTCTGCTTAAAAGAAAATTTCCTCTACCCTACTGATAGTTTAGTCTTTTAGGCAATTATGAGGGCAAAAGAGATCCTTTCTCATAGAATCTGTCCTGCACAATTCCATACCATTATATATATAGAAGCCTGTCCCCCTGTGAAAAAGCAAGAATACACCTAAAGATAGGAATTTGCTTGATAATAGTACTTTCTGTCCCGATTCAACTCTGAGACCATAGAATCATTTAGGTTGGAAAAGACCTTTAAGATTGTTGAATCCAAACATTAACCTAACAGTGCCCTGCTCACCACTAAACCATATCCCCAAAGCCACATCCACATGTTTTTTGAACAATTCAAGGGATGGTGACTTAGCCACCTCTTACCTTGGCAGCCTGTTCCAGTGCTTGACAACCCTTTCAGCAAAGGAATTTTTCCTAATATCCAACCTAAAATTCCCCTGACACAACTTGTGGCCGATTCCTCTAGCCTTGTCACCTCTTACCTGGAAGAAGAGACCAACTTCCATTTCACTACGGCCTCCTTTCAGGCAGCTGAAGAGATTAATAAGGTCTCCCCTGAGCCTCCTTTTCTCCAGGCTAAATAACCACAGATCCCTCAGCTGCTCCTTATCAGACTTCCCCAGACTCTTCCTCAGCTTTGTTGCCCTTTTTGGACATGCTCCAGCACCTCAATGACTTCCTGATAGTGAGGGGCCCAGAACTGAACACAGAATTTGAGGTGTCACCTCACCAGTGCCAAGGACAGGGGTCAATCACTGCCTGGTCCTGCTGGCCACACTGTTTCTGATACAGGCCAGGATGCCATTGGCCTTGTTGGCCACCTGGGCACACACTGGCTCATGTTCAGCTGGCTGTCAGACAGTCCCCAGAATGCACATGGCCTGGTCCCATGCTCTTGCAAGGTCCAGTTGCTGGTGTAGGTTCACAACCACTCTGCAACACCAGCACACAACCACCTGCAACACACTCTGACTTTGTGACAGTGAAATGAGACATCAAGTCCCCAGTGTTCAGTGCATGGGCACTTCTCAGAGTCCAGGAGCATGGCCCAGAGAGACGAAAACTGTAGCAGAATTAGGCAGCAGCTTATCTGGGGATGAGTTTTTGCTGGCCTTTACTCAATGGCCTTTATGTATCTAAATGTTCCTGCTTTAATAGTCCTCAAGAGAGGACTTCCTTACCAGCTGCTCAACCCATTTCATCATCTGAGACAAGGTTTATGTTTTGCATATTAAAAACCTAATGTATATTGGAAAAAGCTCTAATGCCTCCAATTTGTGTACAAAGGTCTTGGCTTCACAAAAGCATTGGGCATTCTTGTCTTCATGGCAAGCCAAACCCAGCCCCAGAGCCCACACAGCTCCATCTGGAAGATGACATGTATTTACTGTATAATTGTTTGATCTGGGTTTTCTTAGAGGCCAGTGAACAATGGTCCAGCCTCTGTGATTGGATTTCCCTGTCCTCAAAGGATTTTCTGGAGGCTGTCACACAACAGCTGGGTGGTTCCCTTGGGTCTGCACCAAGGTGGGTGCAGAAGAACATCCCCCTTGGTATTCCACCTCACCCAACTGCTCCCAGGAAGCTCAAAGTACTCTTTGATCACAAATTGCCAGCACTTGCTATGCCAGTGAGGGAGTGTGGGCAGTATCAAATGTTCTCCCAAGACATGTGGAGGTCACGTACCTCCCAGCTCACACTGGATTGTGCAGTGTGTTGGGAAATGTTCAAGGGCACTTGGACATACACTACTTTCTGCTTGCACAGCATGGAGAGCAATGCACAGGCTGAATCCAATGGGAGCAGCAGGAGGGGCACAAACAGAGTCAGGCAAGTTCTGTGGTACTCCATCCTCCATTGATGTCAGTTGCTTAAGTCCTTTTTTCCCATGTCAGATGGAACCTCCTGAAACATGCAAATACCAGGAGCCTCTCTGAAACATGCTGCCTGGGCAAGGAAGGGGCTAGTGTTTGCCAGTTCTCACAGTACCAGAGACAGAAGGAGCAGCACGGGGGCAAACAGGATGGGAAATCCTCTCTATTCAATCATCTGATTATAACAGTTTCCTCAAATCTTTTAAATACCTGTCTCTTCTGTACACAGGTTGTGAGGGGAAAGCAAGGATGATTTACCATTGCATGTTCAGACTGTGTGAATGCTCCTGACATAATTCAAAAACCTAAACCCCAATGTGTAGTCTGTTTTCTTGCCACATTGTTCCTTTAATGAAAGGGATGTCTTTCCTTGCCAGAAAGACAAGGAGACACTAATTCACACCAACTGGAACTTCTGCTGTGGAAAAATTGCTGTAGTTATGTCCTACAAGTCTTTGAAGCTGAGTGATAGTGGTAGGGAAAAATCAAAAGTCACATTCACAGGTACCCATGATCACGGTGCTGCACACCAGAGTTAATAGATCTTTTCATCCACATTCAGTGGGTGCAAGACCAGACCCCACTTGCACAAGAAAATGCACAGCCCATGCATGGGACTGTATTGGCTGTGCATTTAAGTCAGAGCTATGTTGTTGTGCACGTTTCCAAAAGGAAAAGTAATGTGCATAATCTGGAAGAAGAGTTCAACTTAAAAAAAGCTTTAAAGTTCTCAAGTAATTTAATTCTGTTTCAGAGCATGATTACTACTAAATTACTTTTATCCTCTAAATACTTTCCAGCATAATAAATGGTACTGATGAAAATTAGCACGAATTTGTGGTAATAGTTTTCCAGACTTAACTCTGGAATTTTGAGGGTGTGGGATTTCTGGTGCACACCTGTGTTCATATCTCCAGTCTTTGGATAGGTGTTTGAAAAATCACTCAATCTTTTCTTATTTTTGTAGATAGGATGATCTGAAATGATCCAAAGCAACTCAAGGTCCAGATAAAAAGTGTATTAAGGAGCTTTAGCTGGGAGTATTAACAGACAGGATTCTTCTGACCAAGTACTGGCTTCTATGTACCCATGTCTCCTCCTGGACTGCATCATCTAGACGCCCACAGAAGTCTGAAAAGTAGACTAGAAATATTTAATATTCAGTTTGTTTCTGTTTACAAGGGTGTTTAAATAAGCAGAATTACTCCCCGTAGTCTGTCTTCATTGACTAAAAAAGAGACTGAGACTCAAGAATGTTGTGTGAGCGTCCAAAGTGATTTTGACAAATCTTAGTAAACTTGGCTATTAATAACTGTGTCTTATCAGTTAGAAAGTAATGGGACAAGCTTTTTTTATCTGGTGATTAAAGTTGGTCTGCATTGTCTTCCACTGAATTTTGACCTACCACTTCCCCTTTGGGGCTTTACTTCATAGTGCAGTAACTTGGACAGTTCAACAGACCAGAGGAGACTTGTTCTATCTCCACTGTTTGGTTACAATCTGAGTCAGACAGTCATTCTGAAAAATCCAACCTTTACCTACAACAATCATTTGAATATGTGACAATTCTTTTCTGTATCTACAGACAGAAATTATTTACTCGGCATTCAGAAAATTAGGCAAAGTCTGTAAGGAACATAGATTTCTAAACAGGCTTGCATTTATATTCCTTTTTTTTCTGCCTCATCATCATATTATCAATAATACAGCTTAACATAAAAGACCCATTTAAAAATCCATTTCTAGCACAGGTTATGATTGATTGTAGGGCCATGTGGAGCCTCACTGGACGGCATGGTGAGAGACAAATACATACATTTGAAAATAAAGAGCCATTTCTCTCCTTGCAGGATGTGGAGGAAGCACAGGACTATGACCTTGAAAATCTACTTGAACAATGAGATGAAATTCACTTCCCAATGAGAATAGGTCTTCAACTTGTTCTCCCACACTACAAGTCAGCCGAAGGAAGCTGGGGAGAAATTTTGTGGCATTGGTAAACCAAAGATCAATCAGCAGCAACAGCCGCGTGTCATAACACACTTTGTAATCTGTGTGTGGTCTAAGCCAGACCACTAAATATGAAAATAACAAGAAAATGTGGTTTAAGCAGCAGCTGAAGTGAGTTCCTCACATAGATATGTTTGCAGTCTGCAGCACTAACCACAAAGAGTAAAATAAGACAGTATTAACAATGCCCTCTCCATCCAGTGCTGTCTTTTCATTCTGTTTGCATGTGGCCTAATATCTGTCATGTGCCATACTGGTCCATGCCCAAAATTTGACAACAAAGTCGTGCAGTCATCCAATCCAGAAGGAGAAAATGTGCAGGTACTTCCTGCCTTCTCCACTCTCAAGTGCTGGAGCAGGGCCTGCCATGCAATAGCTCAAGAAGATGTCCTGCTTGCACAGCTATCTTCAACCAGTAAACCATAAAGTGATGCTCTGTTAACACTCTGAAAATTAGACTGGAGTTGACAGTTAGAAACAGAAGGATGACCTTGCCTCTAAATCAGGAGGCCTTACCTCCAAATCAGGCAACCTCGGGTTTGAGGGGAGTCCTTCTGTGGCAAAGCACTTTTTGCAAGCTAGATGGTCCCAGTGCCCTTACGCTGCAGCTATTCCAGAGATGCGAATGAGGTAGAAGAGTCATGGCCCATTATCTTCTCCATCTGTACCAGCATGTCACAGGACAAGTTAGAAAATGTATGGGTGCATTTTTCATTTCTGTTAGGGTATATCTCTCATATGTGGTCTCTAACTTGTTTTATTCATCTGTCATATACATTCCATGTTGAAGACAATTATTTTCATAAAATAGGGAAAAGATAAAATCAACTCGTTTTGACACAGGGATAGAAATCAGTGGGGGATGAGTTCTGGGTGTTTCTCCAAGAATGATGTCTGGGTGGTACACTCCCTGTCAGAGAGAGCATTTGTGTGAATGGTCAGGAGCAAAAGTGGAAAGTCTTCATGAAACTAGAGGAGCAAATATCTGCTTAATGGTTCACAAGCAACAAAGAAGTGAGCATCCGTCATTTAAAATTCCTCTAGCTGCTAACTCTCATGGCTTCACAATGTATTTTTCTGAAAGTCCCTGGTGCTGAGGTGGGTGATCTTTGGGAATGAAAAATGTCACATTTACTTGTAAGCTGTTCCCATTCTAAACCTTCATTTGGAGCTGAGACTCTTCTGCCTCTCTGGAAAGCTCAACAGAACAAGATGTGTTTCTGGAAGGCTTGTTTTACTCAAACACATGCTGTTAGGTTTCAACCAAGAGTCCAAGGGAGGAAGTCTAAGCTCCTTCCATTCAGACTGTCATAACAAATTATTTAACAGTCTTTGTTGGATTTAATATTTATACATTTAAAGAATAAAAACCAAATGGCAAGTGAAAATAATCCCACTGGATTTTGTTATTGTTTTTTGGAATCTTCTTTTGGGGGTTTATCACTTTCTTGTTTATTAAATGGTTGGAAAAACTGGTAATAGCTCTACTCTTCAGCCTGAAAATATTTTTCCATTTATTTTCTATCTAGCACCTACAATGCAAAGAGATCACATAAAACAGCCAGTGGGATAAATCTAGTGATGAGTATGAGCACAGCATTATCAAAGGCAGTGGTCCTAAACTGTATCCTTTGATGAGAGCCAGAAATTAATTCAGCCTCACAACATCTGTTGTTAGGCTTAGTGTTACTATTTTTGGTTTACAGATGGGAAAAAAAGGTACTAAGAAGGTACAAAAATCATTATGGTCATGCAATCTTACATACAGCTGGGAATTGATGTGGTTTTAAAAATAAAGATATTTGAGGCCCTTTTATGGCCCATATTAGCAATGCCTCCAGTAGCAAGCAATTTGGTAGATCTGATTTTTTGGTGCTGAGGTTTTTCTCTCTGTGCTGTGTGGTGGGAGCAGAAGGGGTGCAATTTTGATGAGTTTCTACCTGGTCCCCTGGACCCCCAGTCTCTCTTGATTGTGTTTCCCCAGGCTGCCCAAGAAGATCTCTTTGACAAACCTTTGTCCTTCCACAGGCTTTAAAATGGGCTACACTGATCTCACGTGTGCCATGCCAGTGTTAGGAGCAAATCACCTCCTTACTGTCAACATTTGTGGGGGCTTTGCCATCCCTCTTAATGCTGGTGCCCTGCCTTATTTCACTAAGAGGCTGCCATTTATACAAAAATGTTCCATGCAGCCTTTGGACAAACAGGTGGTTTCATCATTTTGAAGGGGGTTAGATTTCACTTTGGAAACAAACCAGGCTGTAAACTGACACAAAGCTCTTCCTCTGCCAAAAATTCAGTTAAGAAAAAATGAAGCAAATGTCTCTCCAGGCCCTGACGCATCCCTGCTCTCTGCCTGTTTATGAATCCTCCTCAGCTGGGATGGAGCAGGACCTGGGATCACAGACAGGACCGCAGAGCAGCTTCAGTGACAGTCTCACCCCATGGGCTGTCTGCAGGAGCACCACAGAGCTGCCCCAAGACTGGGAGGAGAGGATTTGGCACTACCAGCAGTGGTCTCTGCAGTTCTGGTCTTTTCTAGGTAGCAAGATGAATTCTCCATAGCATGAAAAATTGGTCAGAACTTTTAAGCACTGGACAAACCGGTCTTTGGATAAAGAGCTCTCATCCGAACAGTTTCCATATTAACTCTTTGGGACCATCTTTCTTGAATGCTGATCCCAAAAGTTAACAAAAAACCAAAAAAAACCCAAGAACCAGATGCAAAAATAGTGTCTTTAAAGCTATCACATCTAGAAAAAAATATCCTTTTAATTTACATTCTGTTTGATATTTGAATCATGACATTTATTTTTTAAGTTTTACTGCAAGCACAAGGAATAAGGAGCTCAGTGTGTGTCAAATATGACCATCCAAGTCAGGAACTAGGGATATGTGAAAACAGCCACCAGAAGACGGGCGGCAGAAAATCAATTCAGACATTTTCCTGAATAATAACTGAAAACTTACTTTTGGTACATAGTTCCTCTTTGGATTTTTCTAATATCGTCAGCCACTTTGTTATCATTTGTCTGTTCAGGACTCAAACCAACATAGTGAGAGCATTGTTTTGGACTATTAGATACCATTTACCAGGGATAAAAATATGAGCAGAAACAAAAGGTAAATGAATTTAAATATACTAATATTACATCCCCTTCTTCCTGCATTTTACCCTCATTACATAATTCATGGCAACATCCAATTGTAGACTATCAGGAGATGAAAGGTTTATAGCAACCCACAACCCATCAACAACAAGGATTAGAGTTTTATTAACCTAGGAGGTGATGATATACATTTCCCAAGAAATGTGAAACTCTAACCAGAGTTTTAACTTTAGCACTATGTTTTATAGCTGCTATGAAATGGCATATGAAATTATGATTTTAACGATGTTACTGCTTTATTTTAAAAAAAAATATTGTGTTCTTTTCAGGAGGAACTTATTAAATTAATGGTCTGTGTTGGGTACACTACATTCCCAGCTATCCTGTTCTAGCAAGAGTGAAAGACTTACAGGCATTAAGGTTCCCAAAAAACTCTTACTGAGACAGATAAAACTGTCCCATGAACTTTCATAGTTAATCCTTGTAGTATTTTAGAAACAGATCCATAGAAATGTTTCTCTGAGCTCAAAAGTAGGCCTGTGCTTCAGGTCAGAGGTGCACAGTGGGACGAGGATGTTGGATTCATTGGCAGAGGCACTAAGCACGGTTTTACATGGATGAATTATATACAGCAGATTTTGAATGATGGGTTTGCCTCCTTTTTGATGGTTTTTACAGTCACTTTTTCAGCGTGGAAAAAGTTCATCCCATATGGATTTCAAAAAACTTTGAGTTAGTCAACAACGATTAAGTCTTTGTTTACAGTCTGCCTGACAAGTTACACTGCAGTAACTGTGGGAGTGGATGCTCAACAACATCTCAGAATCCTTTAATCATGGAAAAACTATTTCCCTCAGCTCCTTCTTAGAAATGTTGAATATCCAGCAGAGGATATATTTATTCAGACAGCGAATTACAATACCATGCTGACAGTTTAGAAAAGGATTTCTTTCTTTCTCCTACTTAAAGCCAAAATGGTGGAAAGAAAGGGTCACTCTGCGTGTTGCCTTTGTTTGAGCCAATTTTGTGTATTTGTAGGGCTAAATGTACTCAGATGACAAAAGAATAAAATTGTCAAGAGCTGGAGCAGTCCCTCTGATCAGACATGAAGTGATGGAAATTTTGGATTACTCAATGTAAAACCCATTCACATCTTCCTTTCAAACACATGTACCAATTGGGGACATGCTGCTCCTTTATGATTTTCTCTTTGCTGTCTCTCTTGTAGGAACTTCAATTTTCAGGTTGACTGATTCTTCAGTAATTAATAGTTTGAAGTTCTTTATACATCTCAGCTGCCATCATGACTCAGAAAACAACCAACTCTTCTGAATGGATTGTTTAGGCAAAGCAGTTCCATCAATCACCCAGTGAGCCTTTGAAACATGTCCTGGTTTTCCTAACCATATTTCTCATTTGGACTTCTGAACAGGCTTATGGAATGAGAATGGAGGATGGATGAGCAGCCAAGGGGCAGTACAGAGGCCAGATAGGTCAGGCTGGATTCATCCCTCCATCTCTCCAGTGGTGGAATCAATCTACCTGACTTAGACACAGGACTTCACAACCAAAAAAGGTATTAAAAAGTGTGTATGTGTCTTGCACAGATGGGGAAACAGACACAGAAAGGATGGCATATAATCAGATGTGTCTTTTTAATTTAATTCAACTGAAACTATAGATTCTTCCTGCAAAAAGCCAGGACTCACATTTTCAAGGACCTAAGGCACAAAACTTCCACTTATGTCTGCAAGACACCCAAGAACAGTGAAACTCCTGCAAGCCTGGGCTTTTACCTCTGGGCTTTCCCATCTGCAGTACTACCACAAGGTGCAGAAAAGTGCTTGCAAAAATATTTGCTGTTGTTCCATCGGTGACCTGGCAGACTGAAAGGGCATTACTGTTGTGGTTAGTGAGCCCTGACACCTCGCATGGACTGCTGCTAGCTCTTAATTGCTGGTAGCTTCATGCACTGGAAGTACCATTTCTATCTACAGTTTCTGACCAGTTGCTGAATCTACCTGAATAATTCTTTCCATCATTAATAGGCTGCTGAACCTTTTTGCCTTAGTTTCATTATGTATAATGACACATTTTTGTAACATAGCTATTCTGGTGAAACAGTTCCAGACGGGATAGTATTTGCGTCAGGATCTAAGAAAATCAAACTGAATCACATTGCCACAGTCTCCAAAGTAAGAAAAAGGACCATGGATCTGCTGAAACAGTGACTGGATTCTGTGTCTGAGTCCTTCCCCTGCCTATGGGACTGCCACCCACCTGCAAAATAGCAGTGAGAATAGTTGTTTCCCTGGTAGTGCTCGTAAAACAAATTAATAAAAACCTCTAGAAGTACCTGGTGCTTTGAAGGCGCTATTACAGAATTCAGATGGGATACGTGCTAAGCTTAGACTTGATCTGTCTCTGTGAAAAAGCTGGAAAAATTAAACAGGTTTACTGACTCCCAGAGACTGAAGTGAACTGACACGACCTGTGGATCTAAACATCTCTGTCCCCATGAAATTAATAATGATGCTCTCCCTCCTTCCTGGCTACGATAACATTTGTGATTAGTTTTGGTGAAAGTACAAAACAGAAATAATTTTGGCAAACCACTTTTTCTTCTGAAACTGCTTCTCATCAGCAATCTTTAATATACTTTTTTGACTGTTCGTTTACTAAGAAGCAGACTGGAGTCTTGCAAGTCTGCCTTGTGATCTGTTCTTGTTTTCTTTTATTTGCCATTTTATTACACCAAGCCAGGTGCTTAAATTATAATTCTGAAGCTTAAGACTGTTTTCTTTGATTATTCTTAGTCTAGCTGTTCATATGTTGTGCCCACCTCCAAACATTTCTATAGAGACACTACCTATATAATGTAAAATTATGTGAAGTAATCAACTGAATAAAATCAGCTTGCTACTTGCATATCATTTTCATGTTAAGTGATCAGCAAATTAAGAGCAAATCCAGTGAGAGTCCTGTAAGAATTCATGTTTCTTAGAAATGCATGTTGTCAAGAATATTCCCAGGTGAGGTAGACGTGAATGGCTGCATTTAAAAAATCTTTGTTCCAGCCAAGAAAATCATCCACTGATATAATCCTTTCAAGACTTCAAATAAATATTTTAACATCTTTTTGCTTGCTTTCTGCTGCTTGAGCCTGGACATTTTGTTCTGGCTGTATTTTCAATTTGCCCCACTATCATGGAGAGGCTTTTAAAAACAGAAAGAAGGGTGAAAATATTATAAATATACAAGAAATAAAATTTCCTCAATAACACCAACCGGAAACTAGGATCAACATCATAAGGTTCCACATCAAAAGAATCAACAGATTCTTGATCTCAAGCCATGAGATTTACTCTCTCTAGAAAAAGAGTGATGCTCAGAGAGAAATAACTGTTCATTAACTAATAGGTATCACTGCAGCCCACTAAAAACCCAGAAAAAACAGAACTCACAAGGCAGGAAAAATGTCTAACTTTTTTCCTACACTGTCACTGTGGCATTAGGAGCCAGTCAACTGAGGAAAACATCTTTTCCTATGTATATTCTGAATTTTAGTATTCAAACACTTTTTTATATGCTCCAAGAACATGTGGGGTAAACTAACTGTGAACAGCAGCAATATCTTCACATCAAAGGGGATCAAATTTCAGAATTTCAACCTTCCTTTGTTTTCTTTCTCCTTTTCTGGGACATCAAAGCAAGGAAGTTTTTATGTGCTGTGTTGTTTTAAAAGAAGGTAATTTCAAAGCCTGGATCTAATCCTCCATCAATCAGTGAATACTTGTATGTGACCCTTAAAATCTCTGCTGTTGGATACGGAAGAAAGAAAGACATATACCATGAAAACAGGTCCCTGCAGGTACAAAATTTGAAACTTTGGTGACAGCCTTGAAAGCCAAACCCATTTTCCACCCATGAGAGGAAAAGTAATTTTTCATTCAAAAGCCATTTTCCATATGGTCATCATGATGGTCATCATGGTCATAACTCTGTGGGTGCTCCACAGTGTTACTATATGTTTAGGCCATTTCCCATATTTAGGTGCACTTAATGCGTTTCATGTATTTACGCCATCTGAATACTAATGTGGGGAGATAATTTTTCTTCCATCCCCCCCTTCCAAAGAAAGGGAATCCACTGAAGTCAAGGTGCTTTGTCCACAACTGTATAATGGTGAGCCTTCACATGTGTTGCAGTTCACATCTAAGCACTTCAGAAAAAACTTTCTTGATTGTCTTATTCTGTTTCAATCTGTATGCCCAAGGGTTGCTGGACAGGATCTGAGTTTTTTCAGTGGAAATGAAATCTGAGTTTTGCTCCAGGAGCACCCCAAGCACTCCCAGTATTATGGGTGTTCAGTCTTCAGAGACAGAGAGAAGCAAGTCCAAATTAACCACCCTGAAATAATTTAAATGTTTTTAAGCAGTGCTTTGATGATCTCTCAGATAGACGCTTCACCCAGAAAACTGCATCTAATACCTGGTGATAGTTCATTACTGTGTGAGTTTATCTATTCCCTTTCAGAGCCTGTTTTTATTTTTGAGCTCCTTTAAGAAGCCCAACAAGCTCCTTAAAGAAGCACTTCCTATTAACCAGTGTGTTCTCTTCTTTGTTATAAATATCCAACCTAGTCATTTAACTAGGCTCTACCNGGGCTAACAGGGAAGCAGGGAAGAGAGAACATTCTAGGGTACAGACATATAAGGGATAAAGGGGCAGGGAGAACAGCAAATCAGTCAAAGGAACAGAACTGGGAGCATACTGTGTTTTAGGAGAAGCCTGTCACTTAAGCCTGAAGGAGGATTCCCTGCCACAGCCCCCAGTGGGCTGAGGGGTAACCCCAACATACCTGTGGCATGGGTTGTGAAAAGAAATGAATACTTTCCTTTCCCCTTTTGTCACATCAACTCTCTTGTTTTCATTCCAGACAGAAGTCCCTTTTAAAGCCTTTCCTCGTACTAAAGCAGGGTGATTGTCCTTGTTGCCTTTCTCAGTTCTGTTTCAAGTTGTACTCTATTCTTTGGGAGACAGGGTGACCTGATCCACACACACTATTCCACACACTGATTTATCAGAGGTAAACATGTTTAATCAGTCTATATTGCTGTAATTAACCTCACTTGGTGTTTATCTGCTGCACTGGTAACTCCGGCAGCACCATGGCACTTTGAAACCAGATTTCAAGAGCATATCGGGAAAAAAGAACTCGAAGTCTAAAATAAGAGGTGGAGGCGCAAGCACAAGAGGGTTGTCTGCATAATCTGATGATTAAAAGAGCTAGGGAAAGTCAGAGAAGAGTTGGAAGGCAAAGTGATGAATTTTTAATCTAAGGATCATCTCAATTTGCATGACAACTGATTGCCAAATCTGCAAGTGATTGAATTAATTTATCTATTAAAAATATCTGGTGAACAAGCGTTCTATGCCATATAAATAATTTTTAATTAAAGAAAGCCTCAGCATTGAAACACCAAATTGTATGTTAGGGAGAGAGACAAGCAGTGAACCTGACATTCAACCTTACTGAAATGCTTTACAATAAGATGCTGCAGCAGCAAAATTATTATGGAACTGACTGGAGGAGAGAAATTACCTTTTCCAAACTCATGTATTTTCATTAAGTGCATCATTCTGCCCTTTTGTAGTAAACAAGATCTTTGTCAAAGCATCCAAGACACATCAGTTAAAAATATTTTTTCAGCAACACTTTCAAATCCTAATTTCTTATGGAAAAGATGTTTATAATTCAGCTATATGAAAAGTTCAAAATGCATTTCTGTGCTTTCTCCTGCTTTGTCACAAGTAACTCACACTTCTTCTTTTGCAATGGAGACAAGTGCATTTTTAAGCATTATCAAGACTGCCCTGAAGCTGCTTCAGGAGTTCAAACTTGACACTCACTATAAGCAAATGTTTATGTGCATTTTTTAATGCTACACATTAAGATTAAAATTGCAGCCATTACTGATCTAATTCTGAAGTGTCATTTCACAGCTAAGAATAATAACCTTTCGCCTAAACTTTCTGAGGGATTATGCACTGAATATTTCCCAGATTCTGCAAACTTTCAAAACTCCTTGTCTTATGTTACAATGTCAGATGTAACCAAAAGTATGTATTCTATCACCATCTGTTAAAACCAGATGGGGCAGTGTTCTTTATCTCTTCCATGACACATCCCTGATCACTCCCTCTGGAGGGATATTTTTCTGTTAATGGGCCACCCAGCCTCACTGCATGACTCATAAAATTACACCATCCTATTGTGAGATGCTCCACCCAGGGGGAGGAACCAAGTGAGGACACAGTCTTAAGCTGCGCCAAGGGAAATATAGGTTGGATATTAGGAAGAAATTTTTCATGGAAAGAGCGGTGAAGTATTGGAATTGTCTGCCCGGGGAGGTGGTGGAGTCACCATCCCTGGATGTATTTAGAAAAAGATTGGATATGGCACTTGGAGCTATCATTTAGTTGAGGTGTTAGGGCATGGGTTGGACTCGATGATCTTAGAGGTCTCTTCCAACCTGGTGATTCTGTGATTCTGTGATTCCTACCTGGATATAATCTGAGGTTTGGAACACCACACTGAGCCCGTACCTACTGGATTCCCAGAGGAGAAGAGCTACATAACCACTGCAGGACCTTCAGAGGAAGACCAGACCCTTATACAGGATCACCGCTTCAACAGAACCATATCTATCACCTCAAGAGAACTGCAGCCACCATTTAATCCGACTGCTACCACCACTCTGCCCAGCAGGGTGCCAGGTCATAGCCTGACTCTGGCAGTTTAGGCCAGTATTTCTGTATTATTGCTTGTTGTATATACTAGTAAAGAACTGTTATTCCTGTTTCTCATATCTTTGCCTGAAAGCCCTTTAATTTCAAAATTATAATAATTTGGAAGGAAGGGGGTTACATTTTTCCATTCCAAAGGAGGCTCCTGCCTTCCTTAGCAGACACTTGTCTTTCAAACCTAGACACTCCTTCAAGTGGACCTTTTTACAAATTCTCATCTTCACTTGCAGTTGTTGTGCGTTCTGTGTATGAAAAGCTGTATATGGATGATAATGCCATAGAGCGATAACAACAAAAACAAGGACAACAGTTAAAGATAAACCTGTGCTTGGAGATTTCTCCAATTCTGGTTCCTACAATTCAAAAAAGACGTGAACAGACTGGATAGGGTCCAAAGGAGGGCCACAGAGATGTTCAGAGGGCTGGAGAACCTGCTCTGTGAGGGAAGGTGGAGGGAGACAGTTCTTTTCACCCTGAAGAAGAGAAGGCTCGGTGGGAGACTCATCAGACTATTTGAATACTTAAAGGGAAGCTGCAAAGAGGATGGGAGTCTCTTCGCAAAGGCACCACACAGAGAGGAGGCCAGCAGGTACAAGTTGCACAAGAAGAGGTTTCTTCTGGATATAGCAAAGACATTTTTTACAGTGAGAATGATCACACACTGTAACAACCTCTGCAGGGGTGTGGTGGAGTCCCTGTCACTGAGGGGTTTCAAGCTGTGATGAGGCCGGGTGCTACATAATCACACTGAGGCTCTCTGGCTGGACCAGATGACCTTTCAAGGTCCCTTGTGCTCACCAGCCAGAGCTTGCTGTGTGACTAGAGAAGGACCAGGAGCTGGTGTGTCTCTGCTCATGTTTAATATTGTCATCAGTACCCAGGAGAGTTCAGAGACCCAAAACGGGGCCACCCAAGGCCAACCAAGGTTCCTCGTGCTGAGACATATGATACTTACAAAAGTCTGTTGCTTTCTCAGTGGGTTCCCTGGGAAGACAGAGGGAGTAGACAGTAGCACTATTAAGATGTATTTTCTCTTCAAGTCTGGCTGAAATTTTTTTGTTGTTTTTCTATTTGGAAACTGACTTTTTGAGAGAACTCAAACCTGGTTTCTCCAGCTGTTCACAGGGTTAGCTCAGCACTAACTCAACGTGGAAACTGCCTCTCCTTTTATTTCCATGCTGCAGCTCCAGGAGAAGCCTGCTCTCCTTGTTCTATTCAACCAAAACCCACATTAAGATGCTGCATTTGTGTGTAAAGGACTGAAATCTGTCATGTCACAGCTCAGTCCCAAATACCCTCAGGCTTCTCTCAACTCTCCAGCTGCTTTCTTGTGCAAGTGGCTGAATAATCAAACACCAGCTGAAAATCACAAACTTTCATGAACCTTCAAAAATGGAAATGCTACAGCTGATTCGGGTATGGCGTGACAAGTTGGTAAGGGTCATAAATGGGCAGCAAACCTTCAGAGACACAGAAATCTGATCACCTCCAACACAGAGAAACGGAACTGAAGCCTCCCTTCTGCAGCTCAGCTCTTCATCATTTTAGACGCTTTAAAATGCAATTAAGTGATCTATTTTCGTATAACTGTCTTATGGAGGATACAGCTACATCTATCTTTCAGGCTAGCCAGTAAGAGAAGCAGTAATGCACTGTTACGTTATTGCAATGGTTGATGTCAGGTGGCCCAACAGCATCAAATCTGTTATTATGTTAAGCTGCACACTTTGGTTTGTCCTCTTGCTCTTCCTACCTTGAAAGCAATTTCATGTAATGCACTGTTGTGTTCTCCTTCTGAGTTTGTTTGAAAGGACTGCTATGGTGCAACAAACACAATCTACTTCCATGTTCTGCCACTGGGATTTGATAAGGAATAGCAGCAAATGTGCTTTCCTCTCTGGTCCAGGTAGCTGGTAGGATTATAGACTTCCATTACAGTTTAACGGAATAAAAGTCCATTCAGGATAACAAAAGAAGCAGAAATGTGAATTGAAGAAAAGTATTTGCATTTGCCATGTTATAAACCAAAAAACCTGTAAGGTTTTTCTTATTTTCTGCTACTTTCCATTTTAGAAACCTGAACACAAGCTCGTACTCACAGCTACACACGCAGACACACTGCTTAAAACTATGTCCTTGTTAATCTTGTTAATTTCACCCTTGACTTTTGCAAACATAGACATTCAAAAGCATGTGACTGTCAGTAACAGGTCTGTTCTCATGTGCTACCATTTCCCCTGCTTGTAACAGCTTTCTGAAAAGGAAGACTGGTATCTTAGACTGCTTTTGGGGTGTCATTTTTTATCACTTCCCTATGAGCAACAGTTTCCATCTGAGCTGTTTACAAATCAAGGGGAGACCATAGCCCTGTGCTCAGAGTGGATGCTGGGTGATGTACTGGGGTGCTGCTGAAGTTTGAATGACCCACATCCAGCACACCCTGGAGCCCTTGCATGGAGGTACACTGAGTTGGAGGCAGCAGCCACAGCGCTGCTTGTGAGAAGCAGGATAAAGCCCTACAGACTGTTACAGCCAGTACAAAGCTCCTCTGCTGGCTTGTACAATTAACCTTGACAGATGGCCTGCAGATACAGAGACTGAAAAAGCCATAAGGGGCTCCCAGACAGCCCCCTGTGAGGCCAAGAGAGACCATCTCTCCTCTTCACTGTTCTGTTTTCTTTATAATGCTCTGAAAATGCTTGTTCTACATAGACCAACATACTTGCACATATCTGGGCCTTCAGCAAACTCTTTGGTTCCTAATTTTTGAAGAATCAACTTTTCCACAAGGATAATTTCCCCATTTCTGTCCTGAGGGTTTTGTGGAAAATCATATCCTAGGCACGGGGAAGGACTGAACTCCACTGCATCCCAGCTGAATAGAAACTGTTTGGGGAAGTTAGAGAAAGGAGATGTTTTTCTGGGTATGTTGATATTCCTGCAGCTGTAGCTGCTAACACAAGCAATTCCGAGCTCCTGGTAAGAGCAGATGTATCTCCTGATGAGTGGACAGAGTGCAGGCAAGCAGCAGCTCTGAGGGTCACCATGCTGCTCAGTTCCTTTCTTACGGGGATCTGCATAATTATCCACAGGTCTCCAAAAGCCCTGTGGAGGAGGGGGTGGCAAGCCTGGGTTGGCTGAACTGTCTCCTCACCTTCCAGCCTGAGTAACCACCAGCTCAGAGACAGCCACTGAGCTGAGCTGCTAAAAGGAAGGAGCTGTTGTGCCTCTGCATTAAAAACTATCTCAGTACAGCACCCGTGTGCTTCCTTGTTAGTGTTTGGCTGCCATAAAGCCCTGGGGATGGACCCCAGCTGGCAGCTTCATGGCATGGCAATAACTCAAGAGAAATCCTGTTCTGTTAATGCCTGAGCAGTGTATACTATTATTATCAACTTTATTATTACATATTTATTTACTATAACCAGTTACAGTGACATGAGCTCCCCCCCAACTAATTAAAATCGGACAACTTAGAGGACTCTTAATATCTTATAATGAAAAAAGACTTTAAATGACAACTTTGGCATTAATTTAAAGTACCTGCTTCTAAAAAAATAGGGGAAATAAAAGATTTTATCAGTTCATTTGTTTTCCCCTACAGCACAGTCTCAAACCACCAGCTCTCTCAGAAGGTTGCACAATGGTGGACAAAATGGGAGTAAGAACAATTGTAGACACCAAGCAAAGACAGCCTCACTCCCAGCTGAGAATAGCAGGGTTTGATGGTGATGCTGATGCATTCAGGGATCTCTGCTCATTTCACCTCTCCTTTGTTTTATTTTTCACCATTTAAGAGGTCAGGAGCTATATATATCTTACCTGTATGCTTTTCCTGGTCCAAGAAAGTCAAGACAAGACCCTACCTGTAACAAATAATCTGGGGACAGATTTTAAAATAGCACACACACACACACACACACACACACACCCCAATAATGCAGTGATGATGGTTTTTAACAGAAAGACTTGCACATTATTCTTATTGTCTTTTAAAATTCAGAGCAATTCCAACACTCCCTCCTCTACTAGCAGCAATACATTCCCAATATCCTCATTAGTGAGCTTTGAGGGACAAACAAAGCAAAAAAACCTTCAGGAGATGGAGAAGAAGGGAGACTACAGCAGAAGTTCCAGCCAAAAATCTAAGAATAGCAACGATTCAACTCAGGCTAAAAATATCTTCATTTCTAGTGACAGGATCCAGAAGTGGAACAAATGCCAGTTATGTCATTCAGCTCTGACCCAAGCACATGCAGCAAAGAGTGCAAGCAAAGAAATGGCAATTAAGCAGAGTTATAAAACTGACTCATGGGTTCAGAAAGCAGCAGCATTTCAGTTCCCACGGCAAAGAAACCCAGCTAGCTGGGCTCACCCGTAATAAAACAGGCCAGTGCTTTTTATGTCCAAAAGCTTTAATAGCTCATGAATGTCTGACATCCTTTGCCAGAAATTAATCTCTGCTTTCCAAAGTTCTTTCACCTCTACATGTCGGCTCTGAGCTTCTGAACTCACTGCAGGTTTCCTGATTTGTTTTTGGCAGAGAGCAGAGCTGCAGAGCTGACAGCATTCCTGGCTGGCTGCCCCAGTGCTCTGCCACCCCACTCAAAGGAGCTCTGGGAAGGATAGTTTGAGAGGGCAGAACAGCAAGGGGAAATTTCTTTTCCTGGAAATATCTTTGCTGACTCTCAGCTTTCCCATGCTGGTGGTGTTATTTGCAGCACATCCATGAACCTGATGAGTATGGGTCACAATTATGGTGGTTCATAACTGCAAGTTGCACATCCCATTAGGAAAGATGAGGGCAGGGAAGGAATATAGCCTTGCAAAACTCACCCTTGGAAAGGCATTATAAGTGAAATCAAAATGCTTCAGCTGCCTAACATGCCTGCAGATCCCCCCACCTGAGCTGTGTGGCTTGGCAAGACCTAACATAACTCTTTTAATAGAGCTTTGCTTTCTGTGCCATGATACTGGGACAGAAAATTTGGAAGAGCAGCTGACTTGGACTACAGGAAAGGAGAGAGAGAGTTCCTTGCCAGGAAGAGCTCTGTTTGATCCTTCTTCCCTGTTCTCCTAGGGAAAAAGCATGAGCTTTTTCTGTGAACCTTTGTGCTCTGTCTCTGAACACATAAGGCTGAGAATAACCAGGGAGAAAAAGACTGCCCTTTTCCAATGCAGATCTGGGAAACAGAGAGGACTTTTTTCTGACTTGCCTTTGTTTTTGGAGAAAAACTTCTGGGGCTGGAGGATGACAAAAGGAGTGAGGGAACACAGAGCTCCTTTGCTACAGGTCACACTGGGATGTGACCTCTGGTACCCTAATCCAGTAACCAGACTCAGCTGAATTCCATGATGACAACTGCATCCAAACTCCTTTGCATGGATGTATTTTGGAAACCTGACACTCTGCAAAATTTAGGGACAAAAATATGGACAAAAGAGATATTAGGTACCACTTTGGAGATACTTAAACACTATTTCTTGGTTCTTTTGGTGGCGTTCTTATTGTTTGTGACCTTTTTGAGGCTTACAGCATCGTGGGGTAAAGGAAGGCCCTTGTGCTTATGGAAGAAATACCTAGCAAGGTCAATGGGGAGAAAACAGGGTGCTCAGTGTAGTCCAGTGTCTCACAGACTAAGGATGGTGACCACATCTGTTATCAGGGAGGCAGGGCTGTCACAGATATGTCCACGAGTCAAGCTCATTCAGGTTGCTGTTCAAGTCATACTAAACTGTCTGTCTGGGAGCAGAATGATGCCAATAAAAGCTTGGGATAGTCAACAAAATCAACCTGTGTTAACAGGGAATTATTCTGGCACATCACTTGCTTGATGGACAAGTTACCTGTTAATTGGCTGCTGTAAAAGCTTGATGTGTCCTAATTTACAGAACCTTCAATGCACAAGGAGCTGCTTCTCTGAACCTGGCTGTGCTAGAATACAAGATAGAAACATCATTTTTTGGTTTTCTCCAGGGGTAAACAAAACCAGAACTACCAGAAGAGAAGCCCTAGGCAGCACTCTCATGCTGCTCCATGTCCTCACTCTTGCAGAAAGCTGGTGAGTCAAAGCAAGCATGTAACCAAGGAGCTCTCACAGACAACTTTATTGCTGAAGTGAGACTGACTGATTTCTCTCTTCTCTGCCTCTCTGAAACTTACTGGCATTTACTAAATTTTAGGCTCCATTGTCAAAGCTGATGAAAAAGGTGTATTTGAGAAGTATTAGGAGGCAATAATTCACTGACAAACAGATAGAAGTGCAGTTCCATAAACTTTGCCATATTTAAAATAAGGCTTAAAAAATCCTGTCTCCTAACTTACTTGTTATTACCAAAGTCACTCCAAAACAGATAAAAAATAAAGAATCTGAAGAAGTTATGTTAGGTGTTTCCCTCTGTATTTCAAGTGACCAAAAGTCTGTCCAGTTTACAACAAAATGTATTTGTTAGGAAGTTTAGGCTGCACCCCTGAGAGCAGACAAAGCATAGTTCTGTCTGGTGATGCAACCTATGAGTAACATTGGAAAATGCATCAATTCTCCATCCAGATTGTCAAAATTTAGCTGCTCTAAACAGTAGCAGCCAAACATGCATTTTGATAATGGTAATTCCTTCATACAAACACTATATCAAAGCTCTTCATAAGTCTTTTGTCCTCACAATAAATCATCTTCCCATTTACAGACATTTGAGTGTTAATTTATGGATTTGATTGTGAGCCACAACAGTCATGAATGATATACTTCAACATACTTTCAGTGTACCTAGACAATGTCCCTGGTGAAAGGAGTAGGAGTGCTAGAAAGCACTTGTTTCCTCATCAAATTAAACCTGATTATATTTCTGTGTCACAAGGACTGCATTTAATTGTTCAGTCCTTTAAAATACATGAATAGCTAGTGTAAATACCTTCCAAAGTGAATGACCCAAAAATCAAGCAATCTGAAACCCTGCTAGAACCTCCAGTATTATCCAAATTGCTACGTTTAGCTTCTCCCCAATCCCTATTGAAAACTTCATGGTACATGTATGTTCTCCAGAAGGAAAATACTTGTCAGGGTCTAGGAAACATGGAAATTTGTCTGATGCCTTCTCCATTTTTGAAGCTGTAGTATGTGAAACGGTGAATTATCAGGAAGATCAGCACTTAAAAAGTTGACCTCTTTCTTCATTGTTACTAAATGGCATCTGTAAAGTTGGGCCACTTTTTCCCCACAGAGCACTTGATGTTATAGCACTAATGAAAACCAAAATTTAATATTAGCTGTGTGGCTGCTTTGAAGACCTGGTTCCATCCCAAGGAATCCTCCATTCCACCCAGCATAGCTGTTAGAAATGCTCATATGGCATATGCTCTTGTCCTGGAACACTGACAACTGCTTCATCAAACTGAGCAGATCAGCCCCTTTTTCTGCAGAAAAAAGGCAAGAATAATGCTGGAAAACAGCACTGGATGGAAAGGAGAGAGAAGTCCTCACTGATTATGCTTGTGCTCAGCCCTGAATCATTTCCAGTTCCCTAGCTCTCCCTAGGCCAACAGGCTTAATGTTATGCCAGCAGCTAAGACTGCAAATCTAAAGGATGTTAAAGCTTCCATCCAGATTTTCAGGCCCAGATCTCTCTGCCTGCCTTTAAAAAGCTTGGGATGGAGGGAATGCTTTGCTGCTTATCAGGCGAAAATTCAGAGGAGACAGGCAGCACTGTGTTCAGCCCAGGAGCCTTAGTTCTATGTCATAGCCTGTGATCCAGCTGTCTGCCTGTAAATGAAAACATCAAAAAGCCCCTTTCACCAGGTTAAAACTGAAGAAGATAATTTTAGAGAATATATATATATATATA
Organism: Mystacornis crossleyi; assembly: GCA_013400655.1. Classification (NCBI taxonomy): domain Eukaryota; kingdom Metazoa; phylum Chordata; class Aves; order Passeriformes; family Timaliidae; genus Mystacornis; species Mystacornis crossleyi. The sequence continues at coordinate 45,876 of VYZQ01044271.1, forward strand.
TANCCAGGTCAGCTTCACCCCATTTAGTGCTTGAAGCCCGGTCCTCCATCTCTGAGAAAAGCAATCTCTGAAGGATCCAGACGTTGAAGAATTGTCCCCAGGGTTATCATACAATGATTTGCCTGAAAAATGGTCTCCTTCGATGTCCTTTCAGGTATTGATCAACTTGTGACCCAAAACTATAGACTAGAAATCTATTGCAGAACTGTTTTCGCTCTGTCTATTCTGGTTGCAGGTACCACTGTGTACTGGTTTGAAAGCAAAACCAGTGAGAGGCTCCAAGTCAGAAATACAATTTAATAGGAAAAAACTAAATGCTATAGTACAATAGAAACCACTGACAGAATCAGAATACAACCTGACACCTGTTAGTTAGGGTGGTGGTAGCAGTCCAGATGAAGTGGTCTTGTTG